>JAOTOM010002589.1:65000-109864 GCA_034440615.1 Ashinkailepas kermadecensis | reverse complement strand
CTTGTGCTGCTTTGTCACCATTGAGCGCTCACAACGACAATGAGAAGTTCATGCGCCCTGAAGCTCAAATAAACAATCAACCGACCGTGTGAGTATTCATGCGATGTATTAAGCAAAAACAGCCATGTTTCGCATCCGGTGAAATTAAGCTGCTACTTTTTCCCAAACGTGTTGTTACGCTTCCTTTCCTTTCCTTTCGGTCGCAACTGGCTGGTCGTCACCCCATCGAAAAAAAAAAACATCGGGACACACCAGAGGCGTAGCTAAGGGGACCAAGACCATCCCCCGGCCGCGCTAACAAAACAAAATATATACTGGAATAACAAGAAATCGGACGTTTGCAACACGCCGAATGTGAAATCTCTTTTTCGCGCGAAGCTTGCCAAAAGTGTTTACGGTGCATGCACCTTTCTTTGAATCGAGCGCACCCTTAAGACAATACTGGCTGCGCCGCTGGGCGCACGACTACACCTCGTAAGTGTATTTATAAGGTGTATGTAATTCGCGCCCAGTCGTTTCCATTTGTCTCTCCCATTGGTCGTTTCCAATGTTAAAAGAGTGAAGCTGGTACATCAAATCACGTGCACATTTGTTAGCTCCACGTTTTGCCTATGTTAATGCACTAGCAATAACAAATTGAGCGCATTAGCAATGAAGTGAAAATTGGACAGACAGCTCCAGGCTGACAGCAAAAGTCCAATAATCGTATCAGAGCCAGTCACTAAAATCAGTCTTTCACTGATATCATGAAACCTTTAAAGATTGACTAAGGTACCTCAACACCGACCTACCGGCGGAACGGCCGCGTGGGACGAGAGTGAGAACCAAATGGTATCCAGAGCAACCGCCAGCAGAGCGCCGGCCGCAGACATACTCGACTCGATGAATTGAATGAATGAATGAACGAGATGAAGTGAAGTGAAATGAAATTAATGAAATGAAACGAAAAAGAAATGAAATGAAAAATAAATGAAATGAAAAATAAATGAAATGAAAAAAGTGAAATGAACTCGATTGCACATTTGATGAAAGCGACTGGCAAAATGCACAGCGCACATTCAGTTACGAATCGGTTTACCCTTCCAGCTGGAGAGTCATTAACTAGTCCAATGAAACCCTGAACTGGAGCAAGCAAAATGATCGTGATGAAAATCGTCAAAGGTCTGAACATATAAACCCTGTGTTGGAAAAAAATTACTACAGTTAAAAACCGAAAGATAGTCTTCCACGAGTTATGGAATACTTTGCAGCTTAGCTAGTTTAGCTTTCCAGCTGCTCGTTATCGGA
The DNA here is from genome assembly GCA_034440615.1 of Ashinkailepas kermadecensis. Lineage (NCBI taxonomy): Eukaryota > Metazoa > Arthropoda > Thecostraca > Neolepadidae > Ashinkailepas > Ashinkailepas kermadecensis. Next base: position 108,577 of record JAOTOM010002589.1, on the reverse strand, counting down.
ACAGGGAGGCCAAAGTACTCCCAGTGGGGTAACTGCCTCTAATTTGAGAAACGCTAATGAAGACTAATGTATCAGAAGCTCCAAACTGCCCACCAACTCCGCGATGTTAGTGTGTTCAAAATCGTAAAAGTACCTCGATGTATTCCAGGCCATTATTCCTCCAAATTGCTTGAACTCAGTTAGCGTAAATAAACTGGTCTACACTAACCTGACCTGATCTGACCTGACTTGACCTATCTAAACTAACCTGACCTAACCTAGCCTAACCTAACCTAACATGATCTGACCTGACCTGACCAGACCTATTGGATCTGATCTACCCTGACTTTTCCTAACTTGATTTATATACTCACAATAATACAGCTGTAAACAGCGCAAGTTATATTCATATACGAAATCCTTCCCACGGTAGCTTGGCTGGCGTGGCAGCACATGCGCCGGTAACACTTTCAACAGACGACGTTGGCTGAAGCAAACCCGGCGATCCATTCGATCCACGATGCAATGAGCCGACTGGGAAGGCCGAAAATTATGTTTGATAATGGTTCAGGGCAGTTTTGATTGTAGGAACTGTATTCTCGATGGAAACAACCTAAGGATATTATCGACATCACAACAGTTGGGGATATGCGTGCCTACCACTTTTCATATACAAAAAAAATGGTGTTTGACAGGGCCGCGAATTGGTTGAGAATCAGGTTCGGTTTCACGGGTCACCACACTTGCCAGTCTCGTCGCGATGGCTGACCCTTGGCGATCAGCACCGTCAACAAACAGGTGCCGATGGTCAACGGGAAAGGTGTAGCCGGTACGTGAAACCAGGTAATGCAACCGACGGCGTTTCGTCATTTTTAGCCGTTTTCCAACACCAGACACAATCGTGAAAAACGATGAAAAGGACAGCCTTTTATTTACACCCATCCCCCGGGTGCACGTGCCAAGTTCAACAGAAATGTTTGCACCACCGAGCTTGGTAATTGTCGTGACTACACCGTGTTGTCGGTTTGGTGTCGATTGGCCCATTGGTTGGAGAGCTACGCCGGTTGAAACGGAGCCTATTTGGAGCACTAAAATTGGTCGTATTCCGGCGTAAAATGTTCGTTCTGCACGCTAAACCAATTGACGGCAGAGGATTTCGGCGCAACCCGTTCTCCCATCACACCGGTATCTGTCACGTGCAACACGTTGGACCGATCGCATCGAAATTGTGCCCAAAGGGAAGCGAACATCGTGGGCTCTCACGCGGTGTCAGACACCCCTCGTTCCTTGTGATGTGAGCCGAGCCGGACGCCAATACGTGGTGGTCGCGTTTTTCGTTAAACAAAGCCAGCTCCCATGTTAAAAAGGAGGAGTAGAGCGAATCTTGAGTGCATGGCACGCGCTACGCTTCACCCACTCATACAAATTGTACGTGCCCGGATAGCCTCGATGACCGGCTACCCAATCACAAATTCGATAGCTTTAGTACGCTCCGCCCTCAGCTCGGAGGTGCCCCACTGAAAACAGATGCACGCGCCTGACGGTCACACGGTACAGCGCACCCGGCCGCCAACCACAAAAGCACACAGTTCCCTGTCGGGCGCGTTTTTTCCGTCAAACCGGCGTACCAAGTGTGATAAGTTAGGCAAAATCCGCCCGGCCGTTTTGGCACAGCAAACGCCGAAGGGGCACATATAACAATAACAAACACACGTTTCCCACCAACTTTGGAAAACCAACCGCCATGTATTAAATCTCAAATAGAGATTTCTCGTGAAATAGTCACTCTAGATTATATCTACGATTTTAAAATATAAAGTGTCGTCTTTCGTGCCCGGCTACGGCAGCTCTTATAGCTTAGACTCTTCTACACGCCAATGACACCGCCAATTTCTAACTACAAGCCAGCTCGGTAATAATAGCTCCGTTCCCCACACACACGCACCTCCAGACTCCTTGTAGCACTGTATTCGATCATGTCATGAGCCACAGCCGTTTGCACGCCGACGAAACATTAAACCCACTGCGGCCATGGATCCATGGTCGGCCGCGCCGCCGCCGGGCTCATTCGTATTCCGACCGGAAATGCGACCACCGCCGTGCAAATGCGAAGCGGGCGGCTGCTGCAGCGGCCGCGGCGGTCGATGCCAACCGACATTTGGCCGCGAGAGAGGGGACGTTTCGGCCACTTGCCCGGCAGCCGCGGCCGACCGAGTCGGCGCGGGCCGGGCGGGCCGCGTCTCCCCCGAATGACCTCAGCTGTGGCGCGTGACCGGAATGTGATGTCTGGCGTCGCCATCGTGGCGCCGCCTGTCACGCACCGACCAGTCGGCCGTCCACAGGCCAACTGGTCGGCTGTCCACGCACCGACCAGTCGGCCGTCCACAGGCCAACTGGTCGGCTGTCCACGCACCGACCAGTCGGCCGTCCACAGGCCAACTGGTCGGCTGTCCACAGGCCAACTGGTCGGCTGTCCACGCACCGACCAGTCGGCCGTCCACAGGCCAACTGGTCGGCTGTCCACGCACCGACCAGTCGGCCGTCCACGCACCGACCAGTCGGCTGTCCACAGGCCAACTGGTCGGCTGTCCACGCACCGACCAGTCGGCCGTCCACAGGCCAACTGGTCGGCTGTCCACGCACCGACCAGTCGGCTGTCCACGCACCGACCAGTCGGCCGTCCACGCACCGACCAGTCGGCCGTCCACAGGCCAACTGGTCGGCTGTCCACGCACCGACCAGTCGGCCGTCCACAGGCCAACTGGTCGGCCGTCCCGCACCGACCAGTCGGCCGTCCACAGGCCAACTGGTCGGCCGTCCACGCACCGACCAGTCGGCCGTCCACAGGCCAACTGGTCGGCTGTCCACGCACCGACCAGTCGGCCGTCCACAGGCCAACTGGTCGGCTGTCCACGCACCGACCAGTCGGCCGTCCACAGGCCAACTGGTCGGCTGTCCACCACCGACCAGTCGGCCGTCCACAGGCCAACTGGTCGGCTGTCCACGCACTGACCAGTCGGCCGTCCACAGGCCAACTGGTCGGCTGTCCACGCACCGACCAGTCGGCCGTCCACAGGCCAACTGGTCGGCTGTCCACAGGCCAACTGGTCGGCCGTCCACAGGCCAACTGGTCGGCTGTCCACGCACCGACCAGTCGGCCGTCCACGCACCGACCAGTCGGCTGTCCACGGGCGGAACAGTCGGCCGAACAGCAGCTTGCTTGGCCCTTTGGTGCTGAATGGGGCTCAGTGGCCTGTTTCGCCACAAGCTAGAAAAGTAAGGTGGTACCTTTTGTGATGGAAATCAATCCTGCTTCACCACGCGGAACAAAAAATCCAAGACGATACATTTATATACTGATTTTAATACTGATTTCAATACTGATTTCAATACTGATTTCAATACTGATTTCAATACTGATTTCATTACTGATTTCAATACTGATTTCAATACTGACTTAAATACTGGTTTAAATACTGATTTAAATCAGATTGCATGCAATGGTCGGCCATTCTGTCTGGCCAAAGCAAGATATTCTTCAAAGTAGTTCGTACGTGATGTCGGATTTAAATTGCAAAACAGGAAAAATATAATGCGAGTCCCGGTTGCTTGTCTAGTTGACTAGTACGACTGGTGGTTAAGGTACTTTGGCAGTTCGCTAGTTTAATCAGTGGTAGAATAGAGATGGTGCGATTGCTTTTTGGTAAAGAGTTGGATGGAGGAGAAGATGCAAGACGAAGGCCTCGACAGCAGTGCGAACGGATCAGTACGGAGTGGCCATGGCCAGAACGCTTCAGGTGTGTACCTATGTACCTCGGTAGTTACGTACCCAGGTACCGATGTACCTACCAACGTCTTTACCTGTACCTACCAATGCTACCAACAATGGAGGATGCATACATTCTCATGGGGAGGCAGCACATTTCCTCGGAGGTGAGGAAAAAAATTGGGGCCGCGGTAGCTCAGTCAGTAAAGTGTTGTGGACTATTGAGCGCAAGATTGTGGGTTCGAATCCCGCAACCGGCGGGATTACCGAGTCCACCGGCGACCAATCGGCGTGAGAGGTCGGCGACGCCGAATAGCATAGCAGTTGAATGCGTCGTAAAAGAACCCAAGGTTCTTCATGGGTGTAAACAAAAAATATGTTCAACTATGTTGAGAGCGGTGCACTCGAGCGCACTGGACGCCCTTTTCGTCTTGTGCGCGGCGGTGGTGGGGGTGGGGGGGGGGGGGGATGCATTCGAGCCTTCCCGAAGGGACGCCTGTTCCAACCGGAGGTGGGTCATTTTTTTTCATGGGGGAGCGCATGCCCTCAGTGTCCCTCCCCTCTGTTTCCGCCCCTGTCTGCCATTTAGCAAAACAACACAGCAGCCCACAGTCCTCTCATCTGGATATCTACCTAGCTAAACCACGGAACTATCGCATCGAAAAAGCGAACGCAGGTTGATATGGGTGGGATACACCGCGAAGCAACTACCAATGCCGAGAAACAGAGCTATGGAGGTCAAACTTCGTTCCGGGACACTAATGCTTCCATGGAAGCATTAGTGCCCATGGAATATGTCATCAACAACTCACCCTAAGCGCCCTGGAACAATGAAAACTGTTCCTACGCGACGGCAAGGTTTTAAAACTATGATTTTGGAAGATTGTCACAAATGTAAATGAAATGTTCGAAATCACGCAATATGTTCTAATTTTATCAATATAGTACACACGATATTCCATGCGATTTTGAAACCAAAAATAATACTTCCTACAAAATTTCACCAACGATTTACAATTTTAAACACGCGCAAAAAAAACACGACGCGACGAAAGATAATGATGAAACAGGAAAAAAGTGGTGATTTCCATCATCGGCTTGCTTTTATACGTACTATTATTATTTGTATCGTGGTGAAGCAGGCCACTGGTCCAGACTGGTCAGCGCGAACGATCTCTGCCTGGGATGGATAGCCAAGCGTAATTAGCACGAACGCGTGCGTACGGGAGGCGTGCAGCGTCACCGCACCCGACGCGCTGATCGGAGCCGATAAGGCCGTGGCCCGCGCTGATAGCCACGTCCGCCACTGAGCGGCGGCGGCGGCCGACTTGTTGCCCGGCTAATGATGGCGGCTACTGTGACCGTCAGCCGGCGGCAGCGCCCACCCGGCCGGGTCGGCAGAGATGGATGTCGGCGTGGCGCGGCCAGCCGTGCTGCGGTCAGCGGCCGGTCAGAGGTCGGCCGGCGCCGGCCGCTGATTGGCCGGCGGCGGCTCTGATGTCGCGACGGCCGCCGCCGCCGCGCGTGCGACGGCGGGGCTCGGCGGCGGCCGCCCGCCGTCGGACCGCCGGCGGCGGCTGTGATGTTCCGGTACGAGTGGCGCGTGCCGCGCTCAGCTGCGCCATCGATCGCGGCGGTGCGCGCAGCGCGCGGCGCGTGTCGTCTCGTCCGGCGACGAGTGGCGTGGACGATATTCGGCGCTAAAAGTCGGTGGCGGGCGTGAATGGTAACCAATTGAGGCGGAACGCATCAAACGCAGCACAGCCACTCAATCGCCAGAGCGTTTGAGAGCACCACTCACAGCGTGCAGTCGGCTGCGGATGGACGGCGGGGCGGGGAAGTTGTCATCTCTAAATGTTTCACACCACATCAGTTCCGCGCTCCAGCACTTCTTCGCTGAATACATACAATGGAGGTAACTAGGTACTCAGGCTTATCACGAGCGAATAGGCTTCGAAGTACTAGCAATGGAAGGCTTGGCACACGTGGGTCTCAGGCAACCATGACTACATAGCTCCACCAATATTTTGTTCACCTAACCATTAGGCTCAAGGCACACATCATATCAAACCGCCATGTGTACCAGGAGGCTACCTCAGCCTCCCCCTGAGGATGAGGATACATCAGCCTCCCCCACCTCAGCAATGCGGTGTTATTTTTTTCTTTATTTTCCCATTTATTTCACTGGGAACATCCTAGGATAAAATTTCCACTCATATTCTCATAATGCACCGATCAACGCATCCAGCAAATCAAGGAAAGACAACGCACCACTTCTTATCAAATCGAACCCCGCTCCTACTCCGCACATCAATCGTTTCATCAATCTTTCTTTCATACAGAAGTTGTGTTTTCAAAGTTGCAATACTAGGCGCAAAATGACCTTTGCAGTCGACGCGCCCCTAAACACCAATTCATCATCATCATCAACAAAGTTGCAATACTGAGGCACGAACCGGCACATACAATACGCTTTCCTACGATAACAACACGACTAAACAAAGCATTCCTATGCAAACCCAATAAAACCTCCTTTTTCCAAACATAAAGTCACCAACTTCAGCTAAGAATCCCAACCATTCACCTACGTTTTTCCAAAATATTTTAACGTGTTCACAATTCCATAGCTTGTGTATTAATGAATCCCTCTTCTGCTGGCATGCTCCACATAGGTCGGAATCCAGAGCTCTTATGCGGTACAATAGTGCATTGATGGCAAGCATATTTGGTAATATCTTATACTGGAACATTTGATTCTAAACCGAAAAGTTATTCAGGTAGATAGCTGCATATGTATCACTCCAATCAATATCACCGAACTCTTTCCCAAAAACCCTCTCAAATGTTAGGACTATCTTGGTATTTAATTTCAAGAAGTTTTGTGTTAAATAACGTAGCACCACGACCCGCTTCAAGTACGCTGGAGACATATGGGTGTATAATCCGTTCACAAAGCGTCACTTTGTTTCTGCTACATCTGCACTCCCTTGGCACACTTTGCATTAAGCTAAAATAGTCCAATTTCTTCATCAGAGTTCCTAATCGATGTTCTAACTGAACAAATGCCAATATATCACCAGTATCACCTGAAAAATCGCTTCGGTAATGAAAACCTTTAATTTTCCAACTTAAAAGTGTACACTGCTTCAACTTCGTTTGATCTGAACGCCAGATGCTGAGCCGTTGGCCGGGATGGAGCGATCATCTCAGTCTGCAGACGACTCGCCTCGGGAGATGTCGCTGCGCCGACACCAGGACACGACCAGACCAGGGTTCCGCTCCGGATCGCTTGTCCACGACGCACGTCAGTGTGTGGAGGTCGACACATTCGACACTGGCAGACGGGCTGGCCGTTGGAGCTCAGACGCGCGTCGACTGCGTCGGTCATGCAGCGCCCATATCATCGTCAGTCATGCAATGACATGTACACGGCGGGGACGATTAGTCTAGGGGTAAGTTGCCCGTCTCACAATCGAAAGATTGTGGGTTCGAGTCTCGCCTGTCGCTACTCTTCGCCCGCGACCAATCGGCGTGAGAGATTGGCGACGCTACATGACTCAACGGTCGACGTGTCGCAAAACCAATAATCATGACATGTACACGGAAGTCAGCCGACACGAGAGACACACCGGCAGTGCGTCCGCACCGCGGCCGGCCGGAGATTGAGTTGAGTCGGCGGTGACGCGCGCGCCACAGCCGGCGTGTGGCCGTCGCTGTCCGGCGACACAGTCATCCCACTGCCGGCGGCGATAATAACGCCAGCAGACCGTTTGGCCGGCGCGCGAGTGATGACCATCGTTTGCCGCCTGCTGGCTGGCTGTCGGCCGGCGTCGGGGCCACGTCGCGCGCTCCACCGCCGGGATCAATGGTTATTGCCCGGCTGGGGAGGCTTGCGCCCGACAGCCTTTGTCACCGGCGGGTGGGTCTGCGAGGAGCGCGGCCGGTCCGGTCTCGACTCTGCACGGCGGCTGGCGCCGGCTCGAGGCGTGTTGCCGCCCGTGCCGGGTAAATGGCCGCCCGGGTCGTGTGTTGAGGCACGAGCCGCTCGGATTGGCCGGGTGGAGTGTCGACCGGTCGACTAGCTGAGCGGCGACCGTCCTCGTCGTCGACTTCTGCGAACGGCTGATTTGTTGTTGGTCGTGCCGTTGTCGGCCCTTGTCGACGGACGCCTGCGCCAGTGCTGTAGCACCTTGTCGGCGGACGCCAGTACCGACGAATTTCTCCGAGAACCGCTGGCGACGTCGGACAAAGTTGCAGCGCTGCTGGTAAACAGGCCGCCCCGAAGAGGTGAATTGCTCCAGTTGCAGTGCACGGGGTACACTGGCTCAGTGTCGGCGCTCATTCTGTCGGCGGCTGGTGGCTCCCGTGCCTGGCGACTGTCTGCGGCCGACATTGGCCGGTGGTTCCCGTGCTGTCTGTGGCCGACATTGGCCGGTGGTTCCCGTGCTGTCTGTGGCCGACATTGGCCGGTGGTTCCCGCGCTGTCTGTGGCCGACATTGGCCGGTGGTTCCCGTGCTGTCTGTGGCCGACATTGGCCGGTGGTTCCCGTGCTGTCTGTGGCCGCATTGGCCGGCGGCTCCCGTGCTGTCTGTGGCCGACATTGGCCGGTGGTTCACGCGCCCGGCGACTGTCTGTGGCCGACATTGGCCGGTGGTTCCCGCGCCCGGTGACTGTCTGCGGCCGACATTGGCCGGTGGTTCCCGTGCTGTCTGTGGCCGACATTGGCCGGTGGTTCCGTGCCTGTATGCGGCCGACATTGGCCGGCGGTTCCCGCGCCCGGCGACTGTCTGCGGCTGACATTGGCCGGTGGTTCCCGCGCCCGGCGACTGTCTGCGGCTGACATTGGCCGGTGGTTCCCGTGCCCGGCGACTGTCTGTGGCCGACATTGGCCGGTGGTTCCCGTGCCTGTATGCGGCCGACATTGGCCGGTGGTTCCCGCGCCCGGCGACTGTCTGTGGCCGACATTGGCCGGTGGTTCCCGCGCCCGGCGACTGTCTGCGGCTGACATTGGCCGGTGGTTCCCGCGCCCGGCGACTGTCTGTGGCCGACATTGGCCGGTGGTTCCGTGCCTGTATGCGGCCGACATTGGCCGGCGGTTCCCGCGCCCGGCGACTGTCTGCGGCTGACATTGGCCGGTGGTTCCCGCGCCCGGCGACTGTCTGTGGCCGACATTGGCCGGTGGTTCCCGTGCCCGGCGACTGTCTGCGGCTGACATTGGCCGGTGGTTCCCGCGTCTGTCAGCGGCCGACATTGGCCGGCGGCCCACACGACTGCCGGGAGCCGCCGAGCCCGCTGCTGATCCGCGCGAATCGGTGCCGGCTCAGAGAACGAGACTCCAGAAACGGCGCTTCAGCCGCCGCCAAGGCTGCCGGCGGCCTAGCGTGCATTGGGCTCATCAATCCGTGGGTCGTTGTGCGGCTGTGATGCAACTCGGCCGATGAAAGCCGGAAGTTTGGCCCATTTCGGTCGCGAGCACCGGCGAATTGTCTGTTGTGCCGCTGCTGAGCGAGCAGATGCGCCTGGAATGTGGGCTCGTTTGTCTGTCGGCCCGCTGCTGGCGGAACGCTCTCGAGACACTCAGCTACGCCTCTGTCTCTCCATCATTTCGTGTGTTCAGTGGATCTGCATGAAGCTGTCTTGTGGACAATGTAGTGTTAGGAGTGTATAAGCTGCGTTACTACTGCGTCTCACTACTGCGTTAGTGAGATTTTACACTTCCAACATAACAGCAATTGGAGGTGCACCCAGGATTGGTCGGACACCCAGGATGGGTGGGACACACAGGATGCATCGGACACTCGGGACGGGTCGGACACCCAGGATTGGTCGGACACCCAGGATTGGTCGGACACCCATGATGGGTGTCCGACACCATGTGCTTCTTCCTTAGCAATTCGAAAACTGCGCTCTTTGATCTCAATTTTCTGACTTGCGGCCGTGAAGTGCTAAAACATAGTGTGTATATGCCTCATTATCATTCGAGGAACTATAGTAAGCGGGGGAGTCTTAGGTGACAGACGCAATAGCTATCCAGCTGTCACACGACTTGGGGGAGTCTGAAGTGACAGACACAATAGCTATCCAGCTGTCACTCGACTTGGGGGAGTCTGAGGTGACAGACGCAATAGCTATCCAGCTGTTACTCGACTTGGGGGAGTCTGAGGTGACAGACGCAATAGCTATCCAGCTGTTACTCGACTTGGGGGAGTCTGAGGTGACAGACGCAATAGCTATCCAGCTGTCACTCGACTTGGGGCAGTCTGAGGTGACAGACGCAATAGCTATCCAGCTGTCACTCGACTTGGGGGACTCTGAGGTGACAGACGCAATAGCTATCCAGCTGTCACTCGACTTGGGGGAGTCTGAGGTGACAGACGCAATAGCTATCTAGCTGTCACTCGACTTGGGGAGTCTGAGGTGACAGACGCAATAGCTATCCAGCTGTCACTCGAATTGGGGAGTCTGAGGTGACAGACGCAATAGCTATCCAGCTGTCACTCGACTTGGGGGAGTCTGAGGTGACAGACGCAATAGCTATCCAGCTGTCACTCGACTTGGGGGAGTCTGAGGTGACAGACGCAATAGCTATCTAGCTGTCACTCGACTTGGGGGAGTCTGAGGTGACAGACGCAATAGCTATCCAGCTGTCACTCGAATTGGGGGAGTCTGAGGTGACAGACGCAATAGCTATCCAGCTGTCACTCGACTTGGGGGAGTCTGAGGTGACAGACGCAATAGCTATCCAGCTGTCACTCGACTTGGGGGAGTCTGAGGTGACAGACGCAATAGCTATCCAGCTGTCACTCGACTTGGGGGAGTCTGAGGTAACAGACGTAATAGCTATCCAGCTGTGACACGCCTGTCACTGCCAGCGTACTCCTATCGGCGCACGTTGAGCGTGTCACGGCAAATAAATGTGTGACTTGATGATTTATAAATGCAACATAAGTTTGTCTAGTAGTCCACGCACCCCCAAACACAACTCCACCACTGCCGTTAGCTGGCCTGTGCCACCACTACCATAAGCTGGTCTGTGCCACCACTACCATAAGCTGGTCTGTGTCACCACTACCATAGGCTGGCCTGTGCCACCACTACCATAAGCTGGTCTGTGTCACCACTACCATAGGCTGGTCTGTGTCACCACTACCATAGGCTGGTCTGTGTCACCACTACCATAAGCTGGTCTGTGTCACCACTACCATAGGCTGGTCTGTGTCACCACTACCATAGGCTGGTCTGTGTCACCACTACCATAAGCTGGTCTGTGCCACCACTACCATAGGCTGGTCTGTGTCACCACTACCATAGGCTGGTCTGTGTCACCACTACCATAGACTGGTCTGGGTCACCACTACCATAGGCTGGTCTGTGTCACCACTACCATAGGCTGGTCTGGGTCACCACTACCATAGGCTGGTCTGTGTCACCACTACCATAGGCTGGCCTGTGCCACCACTACCATAAGCTGGTCTGTGTCACCACTACCATAGGCTGGTCTGTGTCACCACTACCATAAGCTGGTCTGTGTCATCACTACCATAAGCTGGTGTGTGTCACCACTACCATAGGCTGGTCTGTGTCACCACTAGCATAAGCTGGTCTGTGCCACCACTACCATAAGCTGGTCTGTGCCACCCATATTTCCATAGTCGTCAGGAGTTTCGTCTACTCAGATTGTCAGTGTCCGAAATCTCAATCATCCCGATGGCCGCAGTTATCCAAGCTCTCAGTTAACCGGATTTTACAGCATTTCGGGAGTTAACGGCCACCAGAAAGCCCAGTCATTCGAGCCGTCAGTGACGCCAAATTGCGCCCTGCGCAGTCGTCCAGAAGCCCCCTAGCCACCCAGTGTTGCGCAGTCGTCCAGAAGCCCCCTAGCCACCCAGTGTTGCGCAGTCGTCCAGAAGTCCCCAAGCCACCCAGTGTTGCGCAGTCGTCCAGAAGTCCCCCTAGCCACCCAGTGTTGCGCAATCGTCCAGAAGCCCCCCAGCCACCCAGTGTTGCGCAGTCGTCCAGAAGTCCCCTAGCCACCCAGTGTTGCGCAATCGTCCAGAAGTCCCCTAGCCACCCAGTGTTGCGCAGTCGTCCAGAAGCCCCCTAGCCACCCAGTGTTGCGCAGTCGTCCAGAAGCCCCCTAGCTACCCAGTGTTGCGCAGTCGTAGTCGCCACAGTCTGACAGTGGCCTAGCGCCCCCCCCCCCCAGGGGAAGAGTAGTCTAGGGGTAAGTTGCCCGTCTCACAATCGAAAGATTGTGGGTTCGAGTCTCACCTGTCGCTACTCTTCGCCCGCGACCAATCGGCGTGAGAGATTGGCGACGCTACATGACTCAACGGTCGGTGTGTCGTAAACCCAATAACCAACCAACTGGCCTAGCGCCCCAGAGCTGCTCAGTATCATGCAGTCGTCGGAGTCCGACAGTGGCCTAGCGCCCAACAGCTGCTCAGTATCATGCAGTCGTCGGAGTCCGACAGTGGCCTAGCGCCCCACAGCCGCCCAGAGCCATCAGTTGGATTCGCACAATTCCCGGAGTTCCCAAGTTGCAATAAATCCCAGGCAGTTGAGCGAGCTCCGAGGGCGCTGGACGTCTTCGGATTCCGCGCCAGACTGCGCTAATGCGTTCCGAAATTGCTGTCTGGTCGGCGCGTGCCAGACAAAGCCACGAAGTCTGCCACTCGGCCCCGCCGTGTCCAGCGGTGGTAGCAGGGAGCCGTGAGCCAGTGGTGTCTCGTCTGATCAGACGGCGACCCAACGACCCTGGCTATGGTGTCTCTGACGGTCGCCGTCGTGGTGGGCTCCTCCTCGAACGCGTCTCGTCATGGTAACGGCGCGAACACAGTGCTGTCTGGTTGGATGTGCGACATGACGTCCCGGGAACGCCACACGTCGAGCTGCCATACCGAGCTGGAGAGTGGCGCTACAATTTACAGTTGGTCGAAGATAATCGGGGCAATCATGTCGCTGGGAGCCTTTCATTGTGAAATACTGGTGCTGTCGGGCGACCACCGGCCAAACGCTGTGTGTGAAGCACATACAGGAAGCACTCTTGGCCCTCACGCGAGGTACATAACTGGTGACAGCCATGAAATGAAACAAAAATTGCCGTCGAATATCTCCGGAACTGTAAGGACCGTTGCTAGTAATCCTACACGTGGCCTCGACCTACTTTTGTCATCACCTATATGTATAAAACAAAATAATGTCGGGGTTCAGTCACGGCCAGGGGAGTGCCCATCGGCCGATTCATCGCTCCGAATATATAGAAACGCGGCTTCACTAGTGGTCATGAGCTGGTTAGCTAATTTTGTTTTTTTTATACACCTCGACTGGCCACCTGTGGGAATGGCCGTTTAGAGAAATGCGTTAGGATGAAGGCTCAAGTATTTTTTTTTCTATAACCGTGTTCAGGTCAGTTCAAATTACTCAAGGAGCCCATTCCCACAAAGCCGGTGGATATGGGCCATTCCGGTGGGTATGGGTCCCTTCCAACAGCTAGGGGCCCTCACGTTTAGGCGTAGGAACAAGGGGCCAGGGATGACCCCTGACTTTGTCGAGTTTTGGCGTAGTGTGCTGACTGGAAGGAATGTGAACTCCTTTTACCCGACCCCTTTCCCGTATTTTTGTCTCCATGCGCCCATGTCCCCAGGGATGGAACTATGCCAAGAATATTTGGGTCGCATGATATTTCCAATGCCACGATTTCTAGTCAACGCCAGTAAGCCCAAAGTTGAATCTCAAATATCAGGGGAGTGAAACACATGTCCTTCCTACTTATTTATTTATTTATATATTTCATAATACATGCCCCCCATGTGCAGTGGGTATTATGGGCAGGTAGGGGGACTAATATACAGGAAGTCCAGCCCCTGGACTTCCGCAGTCGGACAGGGTCTCCCGGCGTCTGAACACTTTCACAGCGCCCACTCCCGGAAGTTAGTGGTCGGAACCCCTTCCGGAGTTGGACGTCCCTATGTGGTGTCAGACATCCCTCGGAGTTACTCGGCTCCATCATGGAGGGGTGGCTACCTTCGAAAGGGAGCCCTTTCCGTAGCCCAGAAGTCGAGTCGTAGACAAGCAAGGTCAGTGGTTTGGTCCCCTTTCGTGTCTGGGGCCCAGATATTGCGACGGTGGGGGCTGTGAAGGTGGAGGCTATCTTCCTCTCTTTTTCTGACACTTATCAACTCTTGTGTCTTTGTGTTAACTCTTACGAGTCTAAAAGTCCGCCAAATCTCCTTTGTCTTTCAAGTAATGTGTTGTCACGAAATATAGAGTTTTATTTTTAGAGATTCCTTCGGTTCTGTCCAGCTAAATATGTGCCCCTCTCTTTATAGCAAGACGCTGGCCGCGCCACTGACCCTAGGGTACTATGAAGTGGTCAAGTTGTGAAAATTGTGTTCACGCCGCCATCGAGGTGTCGGCGTCAACACAATTTTGCATGTGTTCCAGCTCTGAGCCCCTTCGCCATCACTGTATCCCAGCTATTATTCGCTCTAAACTACGATGTTGTTTTAGCTGATGCAAGTAAGCCGTTCAAGGGCATACTTTCATCTTTCCGGCTCAATTCTGAGTAGTCGGCTGCAGGGCCACGTCAATCCCCCAATCAATAGTCTGCTCATTATTGCCGGAAGACTGGCGTCGCGACCGCTCCGCCTGGTTTCGCATACCGGCCGCCTTATTCCGGGGCGTGGTGACGCCACGTCGGTGCTGAGCGCAAGTGACGGTCAAATCACAGGACGATTTTACTTCCTCTATATGTGTTTGGTAACGGCTATGACCTTGAAATTACAGCAAGCTGCTCGCGATATTGTCCCGAAAGTATGTCACGAAAACCCAGGAGGCACGAAACCCGTCGTGTGGGAACGTTCCACGCCACTAGGATTGCCGAGGTCCACTGTGTGTCATGTGTTGGCAACCTTAGCAATGCGAGGACATACATCACATGTCGGCAGGGATCGGCAACCAGTGAAGTGAGCCCAACGACACAGCGTCTATTGAGCCGCGCCGCCGATCACATACAGGAAGCACAATAAGGCGCCCGAAGTCACCCACGAGCAGGAAATCGCCCAGCAAATGCGCCTCCGCGAGCTGTCTCCTGGATTCAAACTAAAACGAAGAGCTCCGGGCAACATAATGTGCGATGAAAGTTACACAACGTACCACGGTAGCCAAACGTCTGGCAACTTAGGCCACTGTGTCGGCGCAGAATGAATGGTTCCTGATGAAGTCAAGCAGAGGCCAGAGGGCAAGCTTCTCCGGAGCGTTCTGGTTTGGATGACTATGTCTCCGATAGGTGTAACTCAGCATGTCATCATGCCAAGCAGGAGTCATGTGAGCGGTAAAGTGCATCGCCGAAAAATGTCCCAAGGGTATCCTGATCCTATTTTTGGATTGCTGTCTGTGAAAGGTGCGCCATTAGCCGTGATCGTGCATCAAGTGCGTCGAGAACAACCTTCTATGTGGAAGGTTCACATGACCAATGTTAAAACTCCTGCTGTGTTGGGGGCAGCCGCACTTCTCTGCCTGTCCTCAGGCCACAGCTCTGTCAATCATCCTCACCGTATCATACTCACAACTGTTCGGCAGCCAGCCATGTTTTGGCTATGACTTCACTCTCTCATGGACACCCATGTACTTGCAACCATCGGACGTCAACCATGTCCCATGTCAGTCGCAGTCAGGAATGCCCCATGTCGATCACGGCCAACCATGTCCCATGTCGGTCACGGTCAAGCATGTCCCATGTCGGTCTCCGTCAACCATGTCCCATGTCTGTGACTGTCAGGCATGCTCCTTGCCGGTCACAGTCAACCATGTCCCATATCGGTCACGGTCAGTCATGTCCCATGTCGGTCACGGTCAACCATGTCCCACCTAACGGATCGAATCGCAGCGGAAGACTGACACTATCGATGGCACGCACAAATCCAACAGTCGGCACATCTCGAGCGTTTTACTTCAGTTTGGCCGGACACAAAGCCTCGGCAGTTGGGACTCGGGATGTGGCATGTTGAACGTTCAGCGATCGTACGTGCAGCCTGGGTCTAACATAGCGACCGTGTCAGCACATAGCCATCGGAAAGCGGGTGGCTGTTTTCCCACCTGCATTTTCCTCGCTGTTGAGCTTGGATTCAGTCTCAGCGTTGGCTGGCATCGTCCAATAATCAATACATGTTTGATGCAAATTTGTCGGCACTGCTTTCGTTCTTCTTCAGGCCGATGGCCGATCTGTCTCTTTCATCCTATGTGACTGGCTTGGCCGGACAAAAAGGTCGACCTTCACATGCACAATGGTCAACGACGGAGTGATACGCGCTCAATATGAACGCCAGCTGACACACACAGATGGAGGTACTCGTTCCTCAGAGAAGGGACACCCACCCACTGGAGCTGGTCCAGAGACCAATCAAACCCGACCCAGGGAAAAACGAGACCGTCCCGGGGACAAAACCGACGAGCTTCTGGTACCAAACAAGCCAGTCTCAGAGACCAAACCGACCAGTCTCCGGTGGGACGAAAGAAATACTGACCTATATCCCCCCCCCCCCCCGGATTTCGAAAATTCCTCTGATTTCGGTCACTATTTGTCGAAGTCCCCCGAAATTAAACATTTTATAAACATTCAATGAACGTTTTAAAATCCAAGGTGTAATTGGGTCTAATGGACCCCTATTTTGGTACTAAGCCCTCAAAATGGCAACTCATAACAGAGGTGCAAGCACATCAGAAAGCCGTATGATATGGGATACGGATGGGAAAGAGGCGATTTAGCTCCAAAGTACCACTTCTGTACAACTCGTTGCCACCCGGGCTGATGCGGCTTCCCGTGCCGATCTTCGGTCGCCACCTACGACGGCACCTGTCTAACGTGCCGTCCGTGCCGGACTGATTTCTGCTCGCCCTGCTGTATTATATGTATTATGTATTATAACATGCATGACCACTGGTTTAACTGTTCTGTGATTTTGATCTGTTCTGCCCTGCTGTTTCATCTTTTTAACGCGAGGTTGCAACAGCCCCAAGTCCATTGTGGATTACCTCAATACAAGTTTGTATCTGTATCTGTATCTGTATCAGAGGGATTCGGGTTAGGTGTGCCGCCGACCGGGCAAGGGAAGTACTGATTCCCCAGTTTTGAAAACCACTCGAATTTTAGGCACTATATGTTTAGTTGTTTACTTTTACTTGTTATTAACTTTCGATTAAAAAGTGTATTATTTTTACCTCGTAACTAAAAGTAATCCTAAATGGGAGGACAGTACGTCTCCGTATTTCTGGTGCTCTGCATCACACAATCAACAACTCCTAGCTCTGCCGTGACACACTTGTCCCCGAAATTTCACCCTGAGGCAAAGACGACCCACACGTGCTCGTGGCCGGCGGTGCAGACTCGCTGCATATCCCCAGCGTGTGCCCATTAACACGTGCCTGGTGTGCAATTCTCCCATAGAGCGGCTCCATTTTCCATATAGCGCCTTCCATATAACGACTTTGTGCCGAGGGGACGAGTAGTCTAGGGTAAGCTGGCCGTCTCGCAATCGAAAGATTGTGGGTTCGAGTCTTACCTGTCGCTACTCTTCGCCTGCGACCAATCGGCGTGAGAGATTGGCGACGCTACATGACTCAACGGTCGACGTGTCGTAAAACCAATAACCACCACGGACTTTGTGCCGACGTGCATCGATGAAATTCGGTTCGATTCACGACGCACTTTATGCAATTGTTGATCGGCGCCGCCCGCACTGTTTCGCCGGTGGGCCGCGGGATTGGGAAATGTCCGAGCGGTGCGAGCGTCGAACCCGGGGCCCTTGTATCCACAGTCCGACGCCCTAACCACTCGGCCACTCCCGCCCCATCGATGAAAAGTCAGAGGCATGTCTGGACTTGGTACTGGTCTGAGTCTGACTGGAAGGTGCACCTCCCGAGCCGCGCGCTCGTTTGTGCACTACGGGGCGCCAGCAGCGAACACTAACTACTTGTGCACAACGGGGCGCCAGCAGCAAACACTAACTACTTGTGCACAACGGGGCGCCAGCAGCGAACACTAACTACTTGTTGTGCACTGCGTATGTGAGAGCTTTACCCCTGTGCCTCATTTACCTCTGTGCCTCTGTGGCTCTGAGCTGTTCCTCATTAACGTGAAAGCTGTTTCTGAGTTGTTTTCAACGACTGTCAAGAGGTTCATCTCAGTCAAGGCTGGAGAACTCTCACGAAGCCTGGGGATGTCCAAGTCTTTATATTCAGAACATATTTTCAAATTGAATGGGAAAAATAACAAATTAACATTAGCAGGGTATCAAACCGGGGGTTCAGCCCCCCCCCCGACCCACCCAGGACCTCCAGCCATGGCCATAATGTATTTCTAGATTGATGTGCTGCATGTCAACACTTCGAGCCGTCCTCTCTAGTAGGCACCTATACTTTGTTTCGACACTACTGGTGCGCGCGTGCACTGACTTAAGATTTCCATATTTCTTATGCCGTAGCTAACCTTAATGCATGTAAATACCAATCATGCTTTTTGCACCTATGTACAAGCATTTAACTCGTGCATCATGCTGCATGCCTATTTTTTTTTTTCCCCCCCCCCCCCTTTTTTCCCTTTTTTTTTTCCCCCTTCCTTTTCCCCCCTCTTTCCCTTCCCCCCCCCCAGCCACTATTTCTTCTTATTTGTCGTGCTTTTGTGGTGTTTCGCAACCCTGTGGCAATACTCCGTGAAAATCTGCTGTAGCTATTCACTTTAGTGTTGTTTCAGTGGTTTGGATGAAGGGTCATAGATTATAGAATCACCAGCCCAAATCCTGTTTTAACATGTTGACTAGAAGGATGGTGGGGGGATAATTTCTCCCATTGATGTGAAATTTCTTCATTTTAGGTGCAACTTCGCGGATCCAGACCAAATTCTTCATGTCCGTGCATATTTTGTCATCGTCTTCCCCTTGGCCCAAGTGGAAATGTCTTGGCATATGGCCTTCACTATCCCACTCTGTAAGCGGTACCGCACGCCACGTACGACGCAAGGCAAGACACATCAAAGCGAGCACGAAAACAAAGCGTCACAATTTGTTTCGCATAGAGCCTTCATAAAACGCTTAAACTGTAAAACGATACAACGAAAAGCAGTTCCTCTCCCGGAAGATCAGTCTTCTCAGCGCACGAGGTCCAATCTGTTCTCTCCCATGATGTACACAAATAGCACGCACAGTAGAACGTAAACTTCGCAGCACACTAGTACAAAAATGGTAAACTGAACAGACTAACGCATTCAAGCAACTCGTAGCGAATATAATAGTTACAATCGAACAACCAGGCACCTAGCAGTAAAGTTACACTTGACGGCCTAGCAGTAAGGTTACACTTGACAGCCTAGCAGTAAAGTTATCCTTGACGGCCTAGCAGTAAAGTTATCCTTGACGGCCTGGCACCAGAGTTATACTTGACGTCCTAGCAGTAAAGGTATACTTAACGGCCTAGCAGTAAAGCAATACTTGACTGCCTAGCAGTAAACTTAGAAGGCTCTCCGAGGCTAAAATTACCTCCCCTCTGCCATAGTTAAAGAGTGATGCTAGATAATAAGTATTAGCATGAGCTTTGATTTCCATGTGCACGCCAGTTTGCGAAGTTTATTACCTCGGAACGAAGCCGTGAAATTGCAAGGCCCAATGCATGTGAGCATGTGACGTTCCATGCGTCAAAGCAGGGGAAGATATTTGACCGGTTTATGACCAGCACGGCTTTCATAAGGAGATTTACGACATTACACACTGGGGAAGAGGTCTGACTTTGCCAATCTCATTTGCGACTCGAAGCTTTAGAAGAGGATTTCTTGACTATTTCTGCTGCCCGCTATGTGCATATTTTCTGGCGTTGGAAACCACATTGGAAAATAAAGAAATTCATAGCAGAGTCACCGAGGTTTCTCAAACATCTGACCATGACATACATTCACCAGCATAGTCACGAGCGTAGTCACCAGCATAGGCCTCCAAACATTTGAGCATGAGGAAAATTCGCCGCATAGTCACCGAGGTCACTGAAGCGTCTGAGTGTGAAGCAATGCTACTCCTTCAACATGCACTTGATGGTCGACTATTTCCGGCATATCTTGACATGCGTGTTCAGGTGGCATTTTTACAGGTTCCTTTTTGTCAGTGTGCTAATCAACGACGTCTGCAAATTCATTTATAATAATCTAACTCTATTCATAATGTAATTATATCTAATTATATCTAATAATCTAATTCATTTCTAATAATCTAATTCATGTTTTGGGATGACTGGGCGTATATATTCTCGTACTGATTCATTTCACCTTTGGCTTTCGACTTAGCAATTGCTTTCTTGCTTTAGTCGATTTCGCAAACGGCCAATCAATTTGTACAGTATCTGCTCGAATTGTCAGCAGCTTGCAAATACAAGTAGACATTGTTCATAGTATCCACCTGTCATAATGAGCACTACGTTTCGTCGTTCAACATTCGTTTGGAACATCCCGCTTCGTGCCATTACGCAGACACAAGGTTATGGTTTTGATCACGGAGATAACGTGAGCCACATTACACGGGCTTGGTGGTTGGACATGACGCAGAAAGCGTAAGTCGCCATTACATTACATTACAAGCGTGTCCGGCTACGACCACAGAGACACAGGGACGGCATCGTTCTCAGGCACCGAAGGAGCGCATGTGTCGCCAGCTATGGCGACCATTGTGGGCCTGGAGCACCTGCTGGAGCACCTGCTCGCCGGCCATATCGGCATGACGTGCACCTGGGGCTGGCATGCCGTGCGAGCCGTCCATGCCGGCCATCCATGCCGGCCATCCATGCCGGCCATCCATGCCGGCCGTCCATGCCGGCCGTCCATACCGGCCATCCATGCCGGCCGTCCATGCCGGCCATCCATGCCGGCCGTCCATGCCGGCCATCCATGCCAACTGGCACCGGCGCGGGCGACATTACGGCACCCTGGAGAGCCGTCGCAGATGATGCCGGACGCGAATCGCTCTGTCTGGCTCGTTCCTCACTTCTGGAGGCGGTATTGGTTGGCTCGGCTGCCGGCATTGGTGATTGTGGGTCACTGTGTCCTGATCGTGTGCCCACTGTGTCCTGATCGTGTGCCCACTGTGTGCAGATCATGTGCCCACTGTGTGCACTGTAAACCAAATCGACCAATCCCTGCCTTGTACCTAGTCAACGCATATTTGCACAGGCTGTGCTTCGTTTCGCAACACGGAGTAGCCTAGAGTATCTACTAGGTGCTTGTTCTTTCTGCTGCGACTCGTTATTTAACGAGCCTTTTCCTTGTTAAATAACTAGGATATAACTAGCCAGTGTGTAGGAAAAGCAAGATTATCTTGTTAGCTTACCAAGGTCCTAGCTAACATACATTAGCAAAATTAAAACATTAGCAAAAAACATTAGCAAAATAAACAAATGAGGAAGTAGCCCAAAACTAACTTGGTAGTTGATTCACTAAGCTAAATGAGGTACTTATACTAGCATTCTGTTCGTTGCTGAAGTCGGTGCTTGTAGTGCAACTAGGTATAAATTAGTAAATTAGCACAGCCTTAGTAAGCAGAAGCGCAGCCAAGGAGGGGGAGGCAGCCCCCTCCCCATCAACTAAAAATGCACGAGACGAAACAACACATTTTTATATTTTCACCACCTAAAACAAAAATTTTGTCGTGCGTGGCGCGCCGAAACGTTCTCTATTTCTTAGCTTTTTTTTGGGGGGACCCCCTTCAGAAAATCCTGGCTGCGTCACTGTTAGTAAGTATAGCGCGCATTTCAGGCCTGCATTCAGTTCCAGACTTTCAGACTTCATCCAGGTTGCATGGTACGTACATTGATGAAGCTACACATTGCATGCATCAATGAAATTCCAATGCATCACAAGCAAAATCGGCCGGTTCATCTGTCTCCGCGCAATCACGGCACTAGCTAGGACTGGGGGACGAGTGGTCTAGGGGTAAGATGCTCGTCTCACAATCGAAAGGTTGTGGGTTCGAGTCTCACCTGTCGCTACTCTTCGCCCGCGACCAATCGGCGTGAGAGATTGGCGACGCTACATGACTCAACGGTCGACGTGTCGTAAAACCAATAACCAACCAACTAGCTAGGACTAGATAGTCTCATAATGTCTGTATGCCAGAGCACCACAAAGGCTCGAACTGCACGTGGTCCCTGTAGGTAACTCCGGCAATGCGTCGCCCATCTTGAGAATGAGATTGTCATCTTCCTCCTTAATAACGGCTATGATATCGGCCTCTCACCCCCGAAGTTCCTCATCCCGGCAGTCAAGCAGTCTTACATATCTTGGCAATTCATACATGTATTGAACATGTGCAATGCAGAAGCGCACACGCGATGATGACAGCGGCGGGGGCGCAATGCTTTGAAAATACAAACGAACTGATGGAAGGGTACATCGCACGGAGGTGAGCTTCCGATACAAAAAGTAAATGATCAGGTGCAGCCTTATATCTCATGATATATTCCTTAAAATCACGAACACTTCACCAGATACATTTCGCCACCAGGGCATTATCAATCTGATTGATAATTCCCTGGTCGCAAAATACATCTAGTCAAGTGCTTGGAATCTTTTAGAATGTCATGATCATAAAGCTAGATCTTATCATCATTTACTCATGGTTAATGCTGGAAACAACACTATCTACTATCAGAAACTAAGAACAGGAATTGAACTGTTTGGGAATAGCGAGACTGTTGCAAATTATATAGTTGTCATTTATTCTTGTTTTCACACACTGATTCAATAAGCTTAATGTATTCTCGTTACTGTTGATGACTACGATATATAATCGTGATCATCGCTAATTGGAGCGCTTAGTCAAACATGGTCTTGGGAAAACCGGATTCAGCCCCATCTCGGGATCGTCATCACTTCCTTTTATTCTGGTAAGGTTTAAAAATGATTGCAATAATAAGAATAGCAAATAACTGATAAATCATAGCATTTCAATTATGCACACATGTGACCGACCAATCCTACCACGACACTTCTGTGGTACAGTTGACGTAAACACGACCGATGATGACAGGGTGCTTGGGGATGAGGAAAGGGCAACAGATAAAAACATTGGAGGGGAAAAAGAGGGAGAGAGAGAGAGAGAGAGAGAGAGAGAGAGAGAGAGAGAGAGAGAGACAGAGACAGAGACAGAGACAGAGACAGAGACAGAGACAGAGACAGAGACAGAGACAGAGACAGAGACAGAGACAGAGACAGAGACAGAGACAGAGACAGAGACAGAGACAGAGACAGAGACAGAGACAGAGACAGAGACAGAGACAGAGACAGAGACAGAGACAGAGACAGAAGTGCGTCAATACAAGAATATAAAAATAATTATATAAATTGCAGCAGTCTTCCTATTATCAAGTATTCCATGTGCAAATGAAATAACCAAAAACACAACTGGCCTGCGGCAACGCAGGAAAAACACATGCTGACTGCCTACGGGTGGAACCGCGGGTTAGCCCGTGGGGATACCCTCCGAGAGGGCCGGCCACGTTATGCTCCGGCACTCCGAACTCCGCACTAGGGAAGGAGTGGGGGAATGCTACCTTCATTTTTTTGCAGGCCTCTACTTCTTTTAAAAACTGCATTGATGCCTGTGACATTTTTACCCATACCGCAATGCCCAACACTCGCCGGTACAGTAGAATTGCGACGCATCTCGCACCGCCGCGATGAGGAAACTTAAGATTAAAGACAGGGAAGCTTGCAGCCCATGTGGTGAAAGCCTCTGAGGTCCCGGCGGGCATGGCGACAAATGTGCGAACAATCTTCAGACATGCACCTCAATCTTCCTCCAGTATCTTTGGGTAAGTTGCCGGTCGCTCTTCCCCGAAGAACTCCTCCTTCTCAGCACGGAGGCACTCCAGGAGCTGGGTCCAGCACGCCTCCTCTATGCCACAAAGGAAAAGAGCCTATAATTAGATGACAAACACGGATGGGCGCTGAATAACTCATGCAGTTGATGCGCTCCTGAACCCCAATAACGATAAACACGGATATTTTTCCTTCACATTCACTGGGGTCGCATTATGGATTAGAGTTCTATGCTAAGCCGAGCTTGTTGCGTGAACTCTGGGCCTACCGCCCGATCCGAGAAGTCAAGCTCAACGGCAGGGCTTTGACTGAGAGCTTAAAGTTCCGTCAATGTGCTGACTCGACCGCCCACGAATGTGTGCTTCCGCTTTGCAAAATGAAAGTGGATCTTCTGAGAAGCTTGTAAGCTGCATGTGCATGTTCAATTTATATATGGATTGCTTTTATGGTCGTTGGTCACCGAGAGCACCAAGAGCACGTTGGAGCACCGATAAAAATGCACCGAGAGCCCGAAGCATTGTACCGGGGCCCACAAATATCGCGCAGGAGGCTTCCAAAAATAGAAGTCAACCCTAAGAAATCACAAAGGGTGTTTATCGAGTCGACCTGAGCACCGGAAAATCCAGAACAGGTCCCGAAAGAAAGTTCTCCTGATGACTTTCTTTCGGGACTGAGGACCCGAAAAAAAACACGTTGAGCAGCCCCAGTGGCATACTAAAGAGGAAAATCCCCCCCCCCACCCTCCATCCTGAAGAGTTGGGCTCCGAAGAAACCGAGAATCGCTCCGAGGTCCACAAAAATTGTTCTGGGGCCCCATAAATTCGCGTCTGGTCACCCAAAATTAGCGGTTATAAATAAATACAGTGGGCACCGAAAAACTTGCACAGGGCCCGAAAATTCGCGCCGGGAACGCCAAAATCGCGCCGGGGCCCAAATAAGTACAACGCGCCCCGCGAACTAGCGCCAAGCCCCTCAAATATCGCACTTGGGACCAAATATTCTTGTCTGTGGGCCCATAAATTGTGGTCGGGTCATAAAAAACCCTCGGGGCTCCCAAAACTTGTCCATGGCCCCAAATAAGCACAGCGTAGCCACAAAATCGCATCGGAACCCAACAAGAATTAAGCCGGAGCCTCCCAAAATAAAGAGATTCCAAAAAATAAATGTTCGAGCCAGGAAAATCTCTCCTTAGCCCAAACATACCACCATATGCCTTACCAAATCGCATACGGCCCCGAAAAACATAACGGAGCTTAAACAAATCGCGGCGGGACAGAATACAAAATGTTCCCGGGGGCCTGAAAAATCAGGGCGTGGCTCGAACTTTACATAATTCATAAGAAGTCACCAAAAATTGCGTCGAGCCCAGAACACTGCGTCGGATCCCCCGGAACCAAGCGCCTGGGCCCGAAATGTCGCGACGGGACCTCGAGAAATTATACCGGAGCCCCCAATATCGTACTGCGGTCCCACAAATGTGAGCAAGGAACCCCAAATAAACACAGTGGGACCCTAAGAGCACAACTGGAGAAAGAAAATGTACAGGGCCCTCCAAAGTGTACCGAGTCCGGCAAAATTCGGCAGGGCCCCAAAACATGCGTGGCACCTCTAAATAAACACACCGGGAGTTAAAAAAGCCTAAGTTCGGTAGCCAATTTGGGAGCGTATTTAACCAAAGGGATGAGGTGAATCAAAGCTCAGCGGTTATCCGGATTTCTTACACACCAGAAAACGTGAGAAGAAGATAACTAATTATCGAATTGAATTCAGGATAGGGCCTTGTGTCTCTTAAGTCTGAACACGTTATGACTTTATGAGGTGCCGTGTGTTGTCACCTGTCAGCTATTCTGCACTGAATTGTTGGTCCCCAAAATAAGCGGTTATATTCCGTTTCAGCCTGGTGCCACATGACGTAGTTGCAGCATTTCGTTTCAAGTGGCGGATATTCTAAGATGCATGATGTGTACTACAGGGATGATAGAGTTGTCTGATCACCTATGTGTTGGAGTTAAGGCCTGAGGATGAACACCATACCATGCATTTTTAATTATTGCGTTTTTCTTTTCCCCAGTCTGTTTGTTAGCCTGCCAATCTTGGTCTGTCACACACCGGATCAAAGAATTTCCAATCAGCGATCACCCGCCTTTCCCGTTTCTCATCCTCTCCAGCATCAATCATTAGACTTCTTTTGCCATGGGACAGCAAGTAGACTACGTTTTTGCTCATTATTTATCCTCACCAACATCAGTGAACATTTATAAGGGGGACATCTTAGTGACGTAAAGTACTAATGCATGGAAACTTGGGCACACCACATATCCATCAGTGAGGCCGTAATGAGCGTGCACTCCCCACACACACGCACATAGCGGAAGTCGAATAAATTTTATTTCAACAGAAATAGGTACTAATGGTTTCCCTTCCACCAAGAAGATGAACCTATTATTGAATTCACCAGTCTTGAAGAGTTACATGTTCAGCGAGAAGTGTGAATTTGAAAGTACTTATGCTGTGATGATAGTTTTTAGTACCACATGTTGCTGTTAGCCATAGGTGCGCCCAGGGGGCCTGTCCCCCCCCCCCCCATAGCGGTGAAAGTTGTGTGCTCACTATTAAAATTATCGGGTTCTCTATCTAAAAATGTTCAACTATGATACTTTACGAAATTCCTGGGTGCGCCTCTGCTGTTGACCTGGCCCACATACTTTTTGAGACGTTCCTACGCCTATGCCTGGAATTGCTTTGCGAGATGCTTGTGTATCACTATCCCTTATGTTGAATTCAGTATCTCAAAAAATGTCTTCAAGCACAAATTTGCCATACCTACTCATGTTGGATTGCCTAAAACCTACTGATAGATAACAGCTGTTGGTTTCCAATACAGGCGTACATGATCCATGATTGGATCACCTAAAACCTACTGATGTTGAATTACCTAAATGTGATTAAATTAAATAGGATTTCCGAAATGAATTGTTGCTTACCTACCTATCAATTTGTTTTATGATGTCTTCTGATGTGATTTGAAAATAGTTTCCCTCCAGACGAATGCTCACGATCTAATTTCTGGATCCGCCCCTGTCCCCACTAGGAATTTTCTACTGGGGGGGGGGGGGCTGCTCCGAGTATTGCCTGAGTGACAAGTACACATTAAGCAACCGTCCTGACTATTCGGTCAGATCGGGTGCACCTTCTTCAATACAAACTAAAAATAAAATATAGGCAATCGGACGTCTAGTGTACTTTCTATATCCGCCTCTACCAAGGTCATATACTACCGTTCAATAAGAAATGTACCAAAGCTTGTGATCATAATATGTGCCACAAAGCTAAAAATGAGCTGTCGTCGTGAAATATAACATGTTTGCGAGAGATATACTATATTCATTGAAATGTTCGGGAAACAGCACACCCATCGTTCACAGTCGTTGTTCGGAATACAAAACACTACTACGAATTAATTGTTTGTTTTAAAGTTGCTCTTTGTGAGCGGTTACGGGACTTCCATTAAGGAAACTGTTTAAATATGGATAGCTTGATTTTTTTTTGCATTCTGTAAGCACCGTACAATTACTGGTTCGGCTATTCTGAGGAAGTCGTACAGCCATTCATTTAATGATGTCTTATGTGTTCGAATACCCGCTCTTCACATACCCCATATACTCCCTCATGTCTTGGATGTATTAAAACACCAGACATACCTCAAGTCAGATGTGATCTACTTATATATCTGTGAACATCTGCATCTCATACACAGTCGTTCAATAATAAATGTGCCAAGGCTTGTGATCAGAAAAGTTGCCACAGACCTAAAAATGAGCCTTCGTCATGAAATAAAACATTCCTGTGGGGGATATACAACATAAATTAAAGTGTTCGGAAAACAGCACACTTAGTGTTTGTAATCCAGAACACCCACATTTTCGTGTTCGGAATACACAACACCACTACGAAATAATTGTCTGTTTAAATTTGCTCTTGGTGAGCGGTTACAGGATTTCCATTAGAAGAAGCTGTTTAAATGTTTAAATATGGACAACTTGTAAATTTGTACACTCTGTAAACACCGTACAATTACTGGTTCGGCCATTCCGAGGAAGCGACAGAGCCGTTCATTGAATGATGTCTTAGGTATTCGGATACCCCTCTTCACATACCCTCTCCCCCGGGATAACCTCTTATGTCTTTTGGGATTTTGGATAAAAAACTTACTAACCTTACCTACACTAACCAAGCCTAGCCCTTTTCTTTGCATTATGAAATAAAAATATGTAAAACTTGTCTCGTGAATACATTAAACCATAATAATACCAAATATCTTACTGTGGAGGAACATGGCAGGTGAGGCCTTGCTTCAGTGTTCCAAAATTATACTTATGCTGGAGTGTGGCATAAAACCGACCAAAAAAATCCATATGGGACATAAAGCCATGACATTGAATAGAAGGATGTTGGGACTCCAGACTGGGTAAAATTAAATAGGATGCACATTTGCCAAGCACATGCATTTTATTTTGTCCCTAAGAAAGGAACACAAATTGATTGTGTGGGGACGAGTGGTCTAGGGGTAAGATGCTCGTCTCACAATCGAAAGGTTGTGGGTTCGAGTCTCACCTGCCGCTACTCTTCGCCCGCGACCAATCGGCGTGAGAGATTGGCGACGCTATATGACTCAACGGTCGACGTGTCGTAAAACCAATAACCAACCAACAAATTGATTGTGCATATCAAAAGATGAGAGTGCATAATTGAGCTTCAAGTATGATGGGCAAACATTAATTTCCTCTTGGTGTCATCTTCCATCCAAATTTTCAAATTTTTGGGAATCGTGCTAATTCTGTATCACTTACTTCATGATGCTGAATATATCTCATGTAGTGCTCCACCAACATTCGTCACTTGCAGTTCAAAATGCAATAATATCACGGGTGTTGATTCTGAAAATTATTGGAGAGGAAAAATACATGAAGGCAATGGGCAGGAAATACAAATGGATTAGGGGGGTGGCACACTCCTTAGGGTCCCACGTTAAAAGTTGAAATTATCTGGGGAGGGACAAAGCCAACATCGAGGGGGCACTTGCAACCCTAAAAACATATAAAACAACACCCCTGCTTACCATTGTGGTTCGCACTGGCAGTCCCTTCCACCTCACTCTGAAACTGAATCAAAGATGGCGGGCTGAGAAGTTCAAGTTCAAGTTCATTTTCGAAACGAGTCGAAAACGAATGTGTGGTTTGTAGCTTGTCAATGGATCACTCGGTGGTTACTTAACATGCGTCCGGCATGTGAGATCTTAAAAGCTGAACTGATCACTCAAGTAAGAAGCTTGTTCCGCACTGGTGCATTAATCCTTGCAAGGAGCACCCTAGTCATTTGGCATGTGACCTTACCAGCACAATGTAGGTGCTGGTTAACCCACATGGCAAGAATTTGTTCTTTAGATGAATGTATGCCTTGCTCATTTACGTGGCATGGCTTCGGATATAATTAATTAACTATGCCAGTGTACTTGTGCAGGCCGTGTAGTGCTCATTCACAACACGTCTGTCATCATTAAACGAACCTTAGCATTGCAAAGTAACTTGATGCATGCCATGCCACTAGCGTGTGCATGGTTTGTTAAGCCATGGGTGGTAGATTTGGTTTGCAGTGTGCTGACCATGTGCCGATTGTGTGCCGATTATGTGCCCACTGTGTGCTGATTATGTGGCCTGGTTTGACTGACCAGGGGTGTTGCTTGGTCCTGGGTTGATTGACCAGGGATGTTGCTTGATCATGGTTTGACTGACCAGGGATGTTGGTGGTCTTGGTTTGACTGACCAGGGGTGTTGCCTCGTCCTAGTTTGGCCACCGGGCTGTCGTTTGGTGCTCATGCTTTATGCCATTCTCCCTTTCGCTCTTTAGTTGCATCGCTTCCAATGTAGGTACGGCGGGCCAAAAACAGCAAATCCGGTGCACACCGCGCTCGTTCTGGGTTTTACGGACGTCGGACGTACGCCAGACGTCCATAAGAAAACGCCTGCCGGTATTCGTTTTCGACTGGCGCGCTGTGTGCCCTAGACTTCTGAGCGAAAATTTACGCATGTCTGACGCCCGACTGACGTCCGACTGACGCCCGACTGACGCTCGACTTACGTCCGACTGACGCCCGTCTGACGCTCGACTGACGTCCGTCTGACGTCAGACTGATGCCCGTCCCGACTGACGTCAGACTGACGCTCGACTGACGCCCGTCTGACGCCCGACTGACGTCAGACTGACGCCCGACTGACGCCCGTCTGACGCTCGACTAACGTCCGTCCAAAAGTAGGACTTGTTTAGACTTTTAGTGAAGCTTCCATTGTCACAGTATGATACAACTGCACCACAAACTCACCTCCGACGTCCGTCCAGAACACAACTGGACGGAGTGCCCGCGATTCTCGACTTTCCACACCGTTTTAGACGGACGTCCGACGTCCGTACAACCTGGGACGCGCTCGGTGTGCACCGGGCATACCAGGGGTTCAGGGACGCTGGCGAACAGGCTGACAGGGTGAGTTGGCAATTGGCCGGCTGGACCGGGGTCGCGGCAAAGTGGTGACCGTGTCGGGGCATTGACGGCACGCCACGCTCTCGGTCAAACTTCGGTCCACTGTTGAACAGGAGTTCCCAGATGGTGTAGTGGGGTCGGTGTTCACGCAACGTCCTGCTGAGCATAGGACTCTGGTCTATAAAGCCACTCCAGGAAACATTCGACTTGATTTTTGTGGTGTATCTTAGATCTGCCAGAAAGCTCATTTTCTGATTTCAAGGTTCCTTTCCTACACAATATATTTGTGTCACTACACAGAGCAACTTGACAACTATCTACACTCGCTCAGCAACATTGCGAAACAAAGGTTTTTTTGGGCTGACCATGGGATTGCACTGGACTGGTTGGGATTTGTTCGCGACTGGGCTTCACTTTTTCGAGGAAGGGAATAACTTTTCTTTTGGCAGGCTTCCATTGTTACAGCAAAATTCCAAATATATGCATCTCTTAAAATGCACAGCTTAATACTAGCCTTCCTAATCTAAAGCCAGAAAAATTTACAACAGCAAACTTGCTGCCATGGGCAAGGCTTGATTCCTTCATCTACTACTAATCTGTAATATGCTGCTGACCACATCCAAGATAGTCATCATTCTACTACTATATCCGCAATTCAAATATCAATATTGTTCATTCTTCCAACTTCGCATTACACCCTCTACAACACAATCCATATTTAATGTCAGGCTGCCTGTCGTACAGCCGGTTGCTGCGCCGTTTTCGTCTTCACACTACACCCATTGACCTCTATAAATAACTAGACGGCCGACGCGCCGCCCGCCGCACGCTCCGCGCCGTACCCCGGCCGCTACCGGCTCGAGGCGGCCGGGCGGCGGTATATGGGCAAAAGATCACGAGCACCGCTCGCTCCCACGCATTTTGAAAATGCTACGTTTGTACGCTGAGTGCTTCGAATGCTTGAAATGCTATAACAGAAGTGTTGATGTGGCGTGGAGCTGGCAGCTGATTGTGGCGAGGAGCGTTTGTGCATAGGCTCTGCTATGTGTTTGTACGATGTTATGGGTGGTGTGCCGGACGATGGTGAAATGTGGTGTGTTCAGGATGTGGCGTAGTGTTTGTGCGAGAGTGAAGGAGGACTCTCGTGTGATGGTGTGCTGCGGTTCGGCGTAGGTGCCTACAAGGTAGGCGCCTCGTGCAGAGTGGGCGTTAGACGCCGGTGCGGGTGTCATTGTGTTAGGGTTTGGCCATCCATACCGACATGATGACCCACCATCCTGACAGAGTGGGCGTTAGACGCCTGTGCGGGTGTCATAGTGTTAGGGTTTGGCCATCCATACCGACATGATGACCCACCATCCTGCCAGAGTGGGCGTTAGACGCCTGTGTGGGTGTCATTGTGTTAGGGTTTGGCCATCCATACCGACATGATGACCCTCCTTTACTAGAAAAGACTCAGATTCGTTGCGCCCTGGACTGAGCTTTCACCCTTTGGTGTCTGCCCGAGCCGCAATGGCCCAGAGTAGTGGGATCGTCACCGTTAGGTTTCCTCCGGGGTGTCAAGGTTAGTTGGGAGACAGAGAGAAGTTGGAGATTTGGTGTGGGTGGATTTCTTTCTCGAATCGCATGTGCACTCGTCGAGGGTGCCTGGAACTCTCGTTGCTTGCTGTCTTCTTGCTTCTCTTCTTTCTTCTTGTCTTCTTTCTTGTCTTCTTGCTTCTTTCTCTTGTTGTCTTCTTGCTTCTTTGGATTATCCGGCTTCGTGTGCTTCCTGGTGTCGCTCTTGGTCGTGGAAGCGTGGGACCTCTTCCACGAGCCTCCCTACAGGGCCTCGTTGGAACTTCTGACGCTTGGGTATTCTGAACATATGCCAACCCAATCCATTGCAGGATGATATTAGTGCACCATTCACGACCAAACAATATCAACCCCCTCAAAAGCTTCGACCTTGATTTGTGATGTTGATCAGTATGCGATGTCATAAGATAAAGGGATAGGAAAGGTAATTCGACAAGTTGAATGCAGCTTGCCAGAATAGCGCTTGAAAATATACATGAATTCAAATCACATTTTGTCAGCTCGTGATCCTGAAGCCGCTCTGGGACTATGGTGGTCCTCGTATACCGTATCGCATACATACGGTCGAACGATGTGAAGAAGTTACGCCCTGCCGTCTGGAAATTGGACATTCCCTAGCCACACATAGATACGTACTGTCCGGAGGTGACCAACCTTTACGCCCACGTTGTTCTGCCCTGCTTACTGCACACCATGCCATTGTGGCATGTTCACCGCTGGAACCTCTTCGCCGCCAATATTTTGGAAGAGCGAGCACCGACTCCTTGCGTATGTTACTGGGTGACGACTCGAAGGTCGTGGCGTCCAATAGCATCTTTGCATTTCTTCGACAAGTAAACTTTGACGTGATATATCATGCTTGAGAACTAATACGCTACTTAAACTAATATCTAATTTGACAAACTTAGCTTTTTATATTCCCTTTAGCCATTGTTATTGGCACAAAATGGCCTTGCTGTCGACGTGCCACTAAACATCAATTCACCATCATCATCAAATCACATCCAAGTAACCTCAATTTATTCACAAGCAACCGTATCACACAACAAAACTGTGCATAGGTTTCACGGTGCATAATCGTATTACGTCACCAGTCGATGGTCGCATTTTTGTACGTGTTTGTGCGTTACCTTCTTTTGAGCCATCCTTGTTTAATGATAGTCATGGGTTTCCAGCTGATGTTGGGCTTAGTACCTGGTGCTTTTTCGACTTCATTGTTGTGCATGGTAATCATCAATTATTGCTTGATGCGTTGGCCTAGCCAGGCATTTCATGGTTGAAACGAAATAAGTCTTAGAATCAGAGTGCTGGCTGAAGGCGAACGCGACGCAGGTTGGTGGGTTAGATAGAGTTTCAAGGCGCACCGACCAGATTTGACCTGGTCGGATTGTAAAATGTGATATGTCCTTGAATATCTTTCTTTGTTTTCATTACATTCGTGTTAAATTTTAGCATGCAACGAAGTGCATTCCAACCACGTGGCCTCCGTTGGCTCTGTGTATTAAATCCGGCAGAAAACTGACAATCTAAGTGGTTTCTAGTCAGCGAAGTAAACAAGCTACAGCAAGATTTGTTTTGTGTTTGGATTAACTTTTGGGGGAAAATAATGAGTCACGCTGAAAGTGGAGAACGTTTGCTTGAAGTACTTATGTATTTAGGGTATATTTGCACTCATTTTCACTGCAAACATGTCTGTTAAGCTACTTCAACCATACTACTTCCACGCATGGGCAAATAATGTTTACCTTGCCGACCCCTGAGAAACGCCCATGGACTTGGCCCCACTCCCGTTATCTTCTACCTCAGTATCAGCCTTCTTGGTTTCCGTCGCACGCGGGTGGATGATCACCAGCAAAGCTGCTGTTGGAGATTCCAAAGTGTTGTGGCAAGAACGCTGATGTTGCGAAGTGGAACAAACGGCGTAAGTTTGGAGACCTGTGGTAATACAACTGTGGAAGTTTGTGCAGTAGCTGCAGTATCTGAAATACTGCGTGCTATATCTGTGCCCGCACATCCGCAAACAGGGTTGTCAGTTGAGTATCATTGGGGAAAGATTGAATATGGTCCGGAGACAAAATAATGCATGGGCCCCGACCATACAGTCCCATGTTAAATTATGTAAATATGGAGGCGAGCCAAACATGGAGCCCCGAGGTGCACCAAGGAGAAATGATTGAACACCCCCATGTCCTTGAGTCTGTCGCTTGCTGTATGCATCATCAACTATCGACTACTCTTAGCCGCATCATGCAGATGTCCGTATCTTCGAGCTCTGTAACACTTCCCGATTCTAACCACTCTAATTATCACATGTGGACCAAATTATCATCTACTATTCTCTTATCCATCTCCATTTTCCATGTCTAATTACGTTGCGATAGTTCAAATGCAAATATGTAGTATACCTGGACTCCGCAATATACCTAGGCATTTGAAATTAGG
Organism: Ashinkailepas kermadecensis; assembly: GCA_034440615.1. Classification (NCBI taxonomy): domain Eukaryota; kingdom Metazoa; phylum Arthropoda; class Thecostraca; family Neolepadidae; genus Ashinkailepas; species Ashinkailepas kermadecensis. The sequence goes on along the minus strand of JAOTOM010002589.1, from coordinate 74,424 downwards.
TAAATTGTATATACATTATCAATGAATGCATTCAACATTGTGCATGCAAATATGTACACTTGTGTCCATATGGACATTTTTCATTTGATGTGACGGCTGAAGGCAATTTTATATACACTGAAATGCTTCAACGACAACGATTATTAGCTTCAACGACGGCATTCAATACTGATAAATTCTCGACAGCGAGTCCGGTTCGCTGATCAGCTTGAGTGGTTCGATGATCACTTGTTGACTCACGCATTCACGGTTTGATTTATTGCCGAAGTCAACTTGAGCATTCATTCCTTGTGCGTCAGACCAAGAGAGGCCTTATCTTGCGAGTGGGCCAAACCTCGCCGACCGCGCGTCGATCCATTATCGCCGAACAAACTGCACATTCGTATGCATAATTGAACAGTCACGCGTATTCGATATGCATTGGTGGTAAAGTGAGGTGGGAAGGATGCCGCTGGTCCGGCAGCGGGGATCTTGATAAATGTCAGAATAACTTCAAACAGAGACGCGACTGGGAGTCAGGCGAGCGCCAGCAACTGCCTGACCCGACCTCAGTTGGTGTGTGTCTTATCTCCATGAACATCTGACCTCGCTGTCCAGGATTTTTGACATTTTAAGTTCCCAAGTCACATATTATGACAGAGTAACCACAGCCACAATCAATGACAGGGTATTGAGGAGCACACTGATAATTCCTACCGGCCTAACAGAGTAACCACAGCCACAATCCATGCAGCATATTGAGAAGCACACAGATAATTCCTACCGGCCTAATCAAAGAAAGCGCGAAATCAAATAAATTGTCTTTGTGTGATATGCTAATTGCGCATTTCAGTTGTGCCAGCTGATCAGTTTCTTGAAGCTCGAATCGACAGCATTGAAATGCATTCAACTGTTACTCTCCTCTGCTAGCCAGTTGCCACCGGTTTTATTGCGAGCGTCTATGCGATCACGTTTAGCTGGGCGGTAGCAATTCCACAGAATAACGACAAATGTCAAGGGTTTGGCACATGTAGATCCAGAAATACAGCTGTGCGGCCATCCCACTCTATGAACAGCTGTCCTGATACAGGGCATACAGGATTTGGATCCTCCAAATACAGCTGTCCTGATGGAGCCAAAGCATTGACGTGGATCTTGTGTAAGTTTGTATGATACACAAATATATGATATATATATATATATATATATATATATATATATATATATATATATATATATATATATATATATATATATATAATGATAATTGCAGTCTAAAATGAATACGATTTAAACAAGTGGACGTTCATCATACTGTCTCATATTTTCGGAGCACAGGCAGACTAATTAAATCACGGCTCTGCCTTGGGAGTTGTCGTACAATGCAATAAAACAGAGTACAATGCAATATCCTGGGCAGCAATCGACGTTTATGAGCAGTGGACCCCATTTGGCGGGATCCTGAACGCCCTGGAGACCTTCAGACAGCCGGCCATTATCGTGCGGCTAGCCGAACAGCCAGCCAGGGGTGTTGCGGGGCGTGGTCAGGTCCTCTGGTCAGGTCCTCTGGTTGGCGCTGTCGACTCGCCCTCGCTAAGCCGTCATTTCACAGGGCTTTCACCGCCCTCGTCGCAGATTAGCCGCTGCCCCGGCCGGGATGGAGCGCTGCCGCCGCAGCCCCTCCGCCTCCTGTGGGTGGTGACCGGCCCGGGGACGTCCCGCCGCCGCAGCCCCTCCGCCTCCTGTGTGTGGTGACCGGCCCGTGGACGTCCCGCCGCCGCAGCCCCTCCGCCTCCTGTGTGGTGGTGACCGGCCCGGGGACGTCCCGCCGCCGCAGCCCCTCCGCCTCCTGTGTGTGGTGACCGGCCCGTGGACGTCCCGCCACCGCAGCCCCTCCGCCTCCTGTGTGTGGTGACCGGCCCGGGGACGTCCCGCCGCCGCAGCCCCTCCGCCTCCTGTGGGTGGTGACCGGCCCGGGGACGTCCCGCCCCCGCCGCAGCCCCTCCACCTCCTGTGTGTGGTGACCGGCCCGGGGACGTCCCGCCACCGCAGCCCCTCCGCCTCCTGTGGGTGGTGACCGGCCCGGGGACGTCCCGCCGCCGCAGCCCCTCCGCCTCCTGTGTGTGGTGACCGGCCCGGGGACGTCCCGCCGCCGCAGCCCCTCCGCCTCCTGTGTGTGGTGACCGGCCCGGGGACGTCCCGCCGCCGCAGCCCCTCCGCCTCCTGTGGGTGGTGACCGGCCCGGGGACGTCCCGCCGCCGCAGCCCCTCCGCCTCCTGTGTGTGGTGACCGGCCCGGGGACGTCCCGCCGCCGCAGCCCCTCCGCCTCCTGTGTGTGGTGACCGGCCCGGGGACGTCCCGCCGCCGCAGCCCCTCCGCCTCCTGTGTGTGGTGACCGGCCCGGGGACGTCCCGCCGCCGCAGCCCCTCCGCCTCCTGTGTGTGGTGACCGGCCCGGGGACGTCCCGCCGCCGCAGCCCCTCCGCCTCCTGTGTGTGGTGACCGGCCCGGGGACGTCCCGCCGCCGCAGCCCCTCCGCCGCCGGCGTGTGGTGACCGGCCCGGGGACGTCCCGCCGCCGCAGCCCCTCCGCCTCCTGTGTGTGGTGACCGGCCCGTGGACGTCCCGCCACCCGCAGCCCCTCCGCCTCCTGTGTGTGGTGACCGGCCCGGGGACGTCCCGCCGCCGCAGCCCCTCCGCCTCCTGTGTGTGGTGACCGGCCCGGGGACGTCCCGCCACCGCAGCCCCTCCGCCTCCTGTGTGTGGTGACCGGCCCGTGGACGTCCCGCCGCCGCAGCCCCTCCGCCTCCTGTGTGTGGTGACCGGCCCGGGGACGTCCCGCCGCCGCAGCCCCTCCGCCTCCTGTGTGTGGTGACCGGCCCGGGGACGTCCCGCCGCCGCAGCCCCTCCGCCTCCTGTGTGTGGTGACCGGCCCGGGGACGTCCCGCCGCCGCAGCCCCTCCGCCTCCTGTGTGTGGTGACCGGCCCGGGGACGTCCCGCCGCCGCAGCCCCTCCGCCTCCTGTGTGTGGTGACCGGCCCGGGGACGTCCCGCCGCCGCAGCCCCTCCGCCTCCTGTGTGTGGTGACCGGCCCGGGGACGTCCCGCCGCCGCAGCCCCTCCGCCTCCTGTGTGTGGTGACCGGCCCGGGGACGTCCCGCCACCGCAGCCCCTCCGCCTCCTGTGTGTGGTGACCGGCCCGGGGACGTCCCGCCACCGCAGCCCCTCCGCCTCCTGTGTGTGGTGACCGGCCCGGGGACGTCCCGCCGCCGCAGCCCCTCCGCCTCCTGTGTGTGGTGACCGGCCCGGGGACGTCCCGCCACCGCAGCCCCTCCGCCTCCTGTGTGTGGTGACCGGCCCGGGGACGTCCCGCCGCCGCAGCCCCTCCGCCTCCTGTGTGTGGTGACCGGCCCGGGGACGTCCCGCCGCCGCAGCCCCTCCGCCTCCTGTGTGTGGTGACCGGCCCGGGGACGTCCCGCCGCCGCAGCCCCTCCGCCTCCTGTGTGTGGTGACCGGCCCGGGGACGTCCCGCCGCCGCAGCCCCTCCGCCTCCTGTGTGTGGTGACCGGCCCGGGGACGTCCCGCCGCCGCAGCCCCTCCGCCTCCTGTGTGTGGTGACCGGCCCGGGGACGTCCCCGCCGCCGCAGCCCCTCCGCCTCCTGTGTGTGGTGACCGGCCCGGGGACGTCCCGCCGCCGCAGCCCCTCCGCCTCCTGTGTGTGGTGACCGGCCCGGGGACGTCCCGCCGCCGCAGCCCCTCCGCCTCCTGTGTGTGGTGACCGGCCCGGGGACGTCCCGCCGCCGCAGCCCCTCCGCCTCCTGTGTGTGGTGACCGGCCCGGGGACGTCCCGCCGCCGCAGCCCCTCCGCCTCCTGTGTGTGGTGACCGGCCCGGGGACGTCCCGCCGCCGCAGCCCCTCCGCCTCCTGTGTGTGGTGACCGGCCCGGGGACGTCCCGCCGCCAGCCCCTCCGCCTCCTGTGGGTGGTGACCGGCCCGGGGACGTCCCGCCCGCAGCCCCTCCGCCTCCTGTGGGTGGTGACCGGCCCGGGGACGTCCCGCCGCCGCAGCCCCTCCGCCGCCGGCGTGTGGTGACCGGCCCGGGGACGTCCCGCCGCCGCAGCCCCTCCGCCTCCTGTGGGTGGTGACCGGCCCGGGGACGTCCCGCCGCCGCAGCCCCTCCGCCTCCTGTGTGTGGTGACCGGCCCGGGGACGTCCCGCCGCCGCAGCCCCTCCGCCTCCTGTGTGTGGTGACCGGCCCGGGGACGTCCCGCCACCGCAGCCCCTCCGCCTCCTGTGTGTGGTGACCGGCCCGGGGACGTCCCGCCGCCGCAGCCCCTCCGCCTCCTGTGTGTGGTGACCGGCCCGGGGACGTCCCGCCGCCGCAGCCCCTCCGCCTCCTGTGTGTGGTGACCGGCCCGGGGACGTCCCGCCGCCGCAGCCCCTCCGCCTCCTGTGTGTGGTGACCGGCCCGGGGACGTCCCGCCGCCGCAGCCCCTCCGCCTCCTGTGGGTGGTGACCGGCCCGGGGACGTCCCGCCACCGCAGCCCCTCCGCCGCCTGCGTGGGTGGTGACCGGCCCGGGGACGTCCCGCCGCCGCAGCCCCTCCGCCGCCGGCGTGTGGTGACCGGCCCGGGGACGTCCCGCCCCCCCGGACGTCCCGCCGCCGCAGCCCCTCCGCCTCCTGTGTGTGGTGACCGGCCCGGGGACGTCCCGCCGCCGCAGCCCCTCCGCCTCCTGTGTGTGGTGACCGGCCCGGGGACGTCCCGCCGCCGCAGCCCCTCCGCCTCCTGTGTGTGGTGACCGGCCCGGGGACGTCCCGCCGCCGCAGCCCCTCCGCCTCCTGTGTGTGGTGACCGGCCCGGGGACGTCCCGCCGCCGCAGCCCCTCCGCCTCCTGTGTGTGGTGACCGGCCCGGGGACGTCCCGCCGCCGCAGCCCCTCCGCCTCCTGTGTGTGGTGACCGGCCCGGGGACGTCCCGCCGCCGCAGCCCCTCCGCCTCCTGTGTGTGGTGACCGGCCCGGGGACGTCCCGCCGCCGCAGCCCCTCCGCCTCCTGTGTGTGGTGACCGGCCCGGGGACGTCCCGCCGCCGCAGCCCCTCCGCCTCCTGTGTGTGGTGACCGGCCCGGGGACGTCCCGCCGCCGCAGCCCCTCCGCCTCCTGTGTGTGGTGACCGGCCCGGGGACGTCCCGCCGCCGCAGCCCCTCCGCCTCCTGTGTGTGGTGACCGGCCCGGGGACGTCCCGCCGCCGCAGCCCCTCCGCCTCCTGTGTGTGGTGACCGGCCCGGGGACGTCCCGCCGCCGCAGCCCCTCCGCCTCCGTGTGTGTGGTGACCGGCCCGGGGACGTCCCGCCACCGCAGCCCCTCCGCCTCCTGTGTGTGGTGACCGGCCCGGGGACGTCCCGCCACCGCAGCCCCTCCGCCTCCTGTGTGTGGTGACCGGCCCGGGGACGTCCCGCCACCGCAGCCCCTCCGCCTCCTGTGTGTGGTGACCGGCCCGGGGACGTCCCGCCGCCGCAGCCCCTCCGCCTCCTGTGTGTGGTGACCGGCCCGGGGACGTCCCGCCGCCGCAGCCCCTCCGCCTCCTGGTGTGGTGACCGGCCCGGGGACGTCCCGCCGCCGCAGCCCCTCCGCCTCCTGTGTGTGGTGACCGGCCCGGGGACGTCCCGCCCCACGCCCCTCCGCAGCCGCCGGGGACGTCCCGCCACCGCAGCCCCTCCGCCTCCTGTGTGTGGTGACGCGGCCCGGGGACGTCCCGCCGCCGCAGCCCCTCCGCCTCCTGTGTGTGGTGACCGGCCCGGGGACGTCCCGCCGCCGCAGCCCCTCCGCCTCCTGTGTGTGGTGACCGGCCCGGGGACGTCCCGCCACCGCAGCCCCTCCGCCTCCTGTGTGTGGTGACCGGCCCGGGGACGTCCCGCCGCCGCAGCCCCTCCGCCTCCTGTGTGTGGTGACCGGCCCGGGGACGTCCCGCCGCCGCAGCCCCTCCGCCTCCTGTGTGTGGTGACCGGCCCGGGGACGTCCCGCCACCGCAGCCCCTCCGCCTCCTGTGTGTGGTGACCGGCCCGGGGACGTCCCGCCACCGCAGCCCCTCCGCCGCCGGCGTGTGGTGACCGGCCCGGGGACGTCCCGCCACCGCAGCCCCTCCGCCGCCTGGCGTGTGGTGACCGGCCCGGGGACGTCCCGCCGCCGCAGCCCCTCCGCCTCCTGTGTGTGGTGACCGGCCCGGGGACGTCCCGCCGCCGCAGCCCCTCCGCCGCCGGCGTGTGGTGACCGGCCCGGGGACGTCCCGCCGCCGCAGCCCCTCCGCCTCCTGTGGGTGGTGACCGGCCCGGGGACGTCCCGCCCGCCCAGCCCCTCCGCCTCCTGTGTGGTGGTGACCGGCCCGGGGACGTCCCGCCACCGCAGCCCCTCCGCCTCCTGTGTGTGGTGACCGGCCCGGGGACGTCCCGCCACCGCAGCCCCTCCGCCGCCTGTGTGTGGTGACCGGCCCGGGGACGTCCCGCCGCCGCAGCCCCTCCGCCTCCTGTGTGTGGTGACCGGCCCGGGGACGTCCCGCCACCGCAGCCCCTCCGCCTCCTGTGGGTGGTGACCGGCCCGGGGACGTCCCGCCACCGCAGCCCCTCCGCCTCCTGTGTGTGGTGACCGGCCCGGGGACGTCCCGCCGCCGCAGCCCCTCCGCCGCCGGCGTGTGGTGACCGGCCGGGCTGAGGAGTGTGGGGTCACTGTCAGCCGGCGGTCCTCACCTGGTGGACTATCAACAGTCAGTACTGCCACACCCACCACGCAGACCGCTCTCTGGGGTATGGCGGTGTAGCTAGTGCCAGCCAGCTATATTGGGGCGATCCAATATCGGAGCGTTGCTTTCGTTTTGTTTTTGTCAAAAGTTGCATGAGAACAGCTATTTTTGTATTGCAGTTAGTTTGTTTTATTTCGTTCTATATGCAATTGGATAAAACTGAACAGGATGCAATCAGGGTATAGCATAGCATGATACCAGGAGCAACCTCAGCATCGGCAATCAGAAAGCTTCAGTCAATGATGGCTGAAGCTGATGCCTTATTGAGCTCAAATACACTTCATGCTGCCATCTTGAGGAGCTCAAATATATCACAAACGGTCGCCGAAGACACAATGATTGCAATGCAATAGCTGAAAGATCACAACAATATATAAGAACATATAAACTATCAAACTGCAGAATTGCATGGGCGCTGTATGACCGAGGCAGTCGAAGCGCCCCTAAGCCCAAACAACTAACTAACTAAACTGCAGAATTATTTCGTAATACAAAAATATACATGACATTGAGATATAGGCATATGATGTAATTGTGCGCCCACGCTGTTGTTGAGCCTTTACTCGCTCCACATCACCACCACGCTCATATGCTTGTCTCCTGAGCGGAGGCGAGAACCAGTAGCGAAGCTGCACGTTTTTGGTCGGGGATACACGTCGACATTGTCACTCATTTCCATAACCGTTGCAAGGGTAGCTTTGTTGGCCGGGGAGCCTTATCTGACTTAACAGCCGTGGTGAAATTTGCTATTTCGAAATCGAATAAAGCAATTTATATCATTGCCTTGCTTTTATTTCTTCATGAGCTCTTTTGAACGATATCGTTCATCAAATTCCTCTTTTTTCTTGAGAGGATAATGAGTGCACATTCTTAAATTGATAATGCAGATGAATCCCAAACATATGGAATTCCATACCCATCCATTGCTTATTTTAAGGGTAAGTCATCGCGGAGCGAGGTCATTACCATCTACTACCGAGGTGAAAGTGAAGGCGAAGGTAGAGGTGAAGGTGAAGGTGAAGGTGAAGGTGAAAGTGAAGATGAAGGCATACAGATCTATGCATCTTCACGTAAGGAGAAACGTTTGAGTGGGACTGATAGAATCCCCACATACCAGCACCAGGGCAAACCTAGTTTTGATTTTGGGATTTGCTCGCCACATGACAGCGCTTGTCAGACAGCTCCGACAAGAAGTGACTTAACCCTACGATACTGGGGAGACCGCTTTCCGAATGCATATTTGTATTATATTCACGTGTTATGCTCAACAATGCCGATTAAAAAAAAACATTTATTCGTGAGTGTTTATCTTCAGCAGTATGTATTCTTAGCTGTGTTTTTTTTTGTGGGGGGGGGGTTTATTCTTCGTGATATATATTTATACCCACAAGTCATATCGTTCTGTCAGTATGTTGCGTTTCACTTTATTACTTCTATTCGGATGAATTTTGTATTGGTTATGACTGGCGGATACCTGACAATCCAATGAAACTCGGAAGACACTGACTCCGGAAACCATGGGGCTCTTGGGCTCTGAGCCCCCTTGCGCGAGCAAAGTGGGACCCAGCACATCTGGCGGAAGCCAAGAGTAGCTCACCGATTTATATGTGCGTTTGAAAGGATTGGCGTTTGAAAAATAGATGCGCTATAAGATTCAGGTTGCCTATCATCGTCAAACCTACCTAGCTAAGCAATGACTGGTTGTCTGCACTTTGCCTATATAAGGGAGACGGGATGCAGGATGTGCTACGTCTCAAAACTTAACTTCACGGTAAGTGTGCTAAGAGGCAGAGTAGGCAAGACGCCGATTTTCTAGATCTCTGCCGGGTAGGACCGTGTCGAGTCCGCCGCAGTGGCGAAGGCGGTGGCCATCGACCCGAGTTCCCTCAGGCGCTGCGCTGTGCCTGTGTGCGCTGGGCACAGGACGTGGTACGCAACCAGGTTCTCCGCGCCGAGCCATTCCAGTTTTCCCGGCAGATGGAAAACGTGACCATTTTCTTTTACGACCGAAAATGACAGGCGCTGCTGCTGAAAATGCATGCTGCGTAGTTGAGGACTTTTTGAATGCGAGACAGGTTCTAGTGTGTCACATTCCCACATGGAAAAATAGTACTCGGCAGTAATGATGACGATACTTTGGGCTTTCCGTGATTTCCAGGGGCCTCCTGCCAATTCTAATAGATCTGGTCTGGGCCTACGGACGCGATGGGTTCTGCTACTGGGCTGTGGGTTCTCGGGCCTCCGGGCAGCGTCACGGAGCCCCTATCCGGCTTTTAGGTTTTTTTCTAGTGGTCTAGGCACCCGAGAACTACCCGAGTGTCAAGCATAAGGTTTGTTTTCCGGGGAAAATAACGTTATTTTGTCAAACATGCTACAACACCAAATATTGCCGGGCAACGAACATACTTGCCAGAAATTAAGCTCATGAGCATGCCGTTCCCGTGGTGGTGTATTATCTGAAGAGGGTCTGTTCGCCGAAGGACTCCAGGGCGTTCATTCAGTTCCTCTCTTCCTCTAGGGACCCTACAAATTGCGTGTGCTCTCCCATTAACAGGTGCTCGGCTGGTGCCATCAAACGCGCCACGCCCAGTTCTGCATACGTGCATAGCCGCCGCCATCCATTTGACGTGACGCCTGGCTGTTCAGGCCGCTGT
>JAOTOM010002589.1:0-60000 GCA_034440615.1 Ashinkailepas kermadecensis | reverse complement strand
AACAATAACTACAAAAAAAGTATTAATGCTAAGCTTGGTATCCACAATCAGTATCATGCATCAGTCAATTCTATTGCCAGAAACACAACACAGAAATGGGATGTGATTGTGAAAAATAATAGGGAACTGAAACGACCATGCACTTTTTTTTGGAACAGGCATTTGCACTGAATAAATTGCGTCGGTTTGTGTGACAAATAACAAACCCAAGTTACCTTTACAAGAAGGTAGATCAAAATTTTCCTTCAAGCCCGCATGACGTCATTCGAAGTTTAAAAAAAAATATGGTAGAAATTTGGTTGCAGAACTTTTCTCAAATCATACGCAATGGTCACTTTAATTTGCTTCCTAGCAAATATATTTGTATTCCGCTCACCAGGTGAGTTATAATCTTTTCCCATTCTTTCCAGTGAGCATTTGTTCCGACACATTTTATTCTCATGCATAGACAAGGTCGGATTTGTGCATTGTAATCCGGCGTTTGGAGAGGAATATTTTGTAGTCATCCAGTATGGAGAATATTTTTATTCAAACCTTATCCATGGTAACTCAGCTTGCACCAATTTCAGTGAATTTTGAGCACTTTTCCTTGATCACAGCAGTTCGTTGTCAAAAGTTAATAACTTAGGAACTTCAACTTCCAGATGAAAAAACAACAAATAATTTTCTGGAAAGGATAATGTTCAGGATCCCCAAAATCTAGGATCAGCCTATTTTTCCAAACATTTACCTACCTACCTACATTGACATACAGCAGTTGTTGAAAACAGTTTTTCCAGGCCAGCTAGACCCAGGGCATGATGCATTCTTCCTTGGTGAATCTTGCATGGATTGTTGATGATATATGCATAATTGAACATTTATGTACAACACCATTGTGATCTAGGAATGCCCTCCTGAAACTTGCAACTCAACTGAAACTCTCCTGCCAATGGGGAGAAGAAGCTATGGAGCACTTAGCGCCCCCTTGACTGTCCTTTCTTTCGCTCTTGAACGAGGGTGACAACTTGAACATGTAAAATGGATGGTAGAGGGAGCCTACCAATATCAGGAACAAGCCCTTTATTTTGCAGGCACTTGATGGTGAGCCTGCCGGAAATGGCACATTGTTGGGCAGGACGATTATTACTGGGTCATTTAGGATACCCTTTGATGAAGCTAAAGAATACGTCTTTCAATTAGAATACGTCAAAGTACCCTATATTGCCATAAAATATGCAAGATAGCGTAGAGAAAGTCGGCAAAATTGGGTGTAAACCAATGGTGAAGGGAAACCTTCAAGCCTGCTACCAAACAAACTTCGTGGGGGCATCAGACCAACGCAATCATATTCTGTGCAGATACCTATTGCAGTGCAGAACCTGGGTGCCATGTTGCAGTTAGGTGATGTGTGTCAGGTATATGATTCAGGTTGTGTGTGCATCATGCTGATGTGGATTGAGGTATTATGCACTCATTGCTTTGCATATGCATTGACAACTATTCATCTTGTTAATCTGTTGGAGTCAATTACTTTATGCCCATGCACGTTCATTTATCTGTATATTTATCCTATATATCAACCATTACAGTACATGACGAATGATAAATAATGTGAGGTGAAAACAAAGTTATAGCAAAAATAATATATCCAACAGATGTTTCGATGTTGGAGCATCTTCGTTAGTGTGAATAAATACTGATTCCCTTCTTTAATTACACAGATGAAGATGAGTTGACATCAAACTGTCTGTCAAATAAATTATTTTTGCTATAACTTTGTTTTCACCTCACATTGTATATATATATATATATATATATATATATATATATATATTATATTATATTATATATATATATATATATATATATATATATATATATATATATATATATATATATATATATATATATATATATATATATATATATATATATGTATATATATATATATATATATATATATATATATATAAATAGTGTGTGAGCAGTGCACACAAAATCATATGGCTTATGAGTCTGATACCATTGAGCCGGATCTGAATCGATTCAAATTTATGTTTGAGTCGTGAGTTGAATCGGATCTCTGTAGCTCTGAGTCTGAATTGAGTCGAATCAAATAATTTTGACCTGCTGTGAATCGTGAGTTGAATCGGATCTCCAGATCTATGAGTCAAATGTGAGCCGATTCAAAAAAATTTGAGTCCAGCACAAGTCTGCTACCGAGACGGTCAGGAAGCCACCCAGGTTAGACAAGAAGGCCTCCGATTGGTAGCAGGATATTCTCAATTTGGAAAACGAGGCCCCCAAGATGCAAGAGGAGGCCCCTACAATAGGAAATATGGAATGATAGGAGATATTTCTCCGGACGCAAGAGGGAGCCCCAAGATGGGAAAGAAGGTCTCCGCAGGAATGAGAGAAGGCCACTGAGATCAGCCAAATGAGGCCCATATTTCGGAAGAGGAGGACCCTAGGAGAGAAGATTTGGGACAATGACACAAAAGCACCCTGCTAAGAGGATAATGAGGCTCCAAACAAAAGTGATGAGGCCTCCAAGACGTGAGAGGAGGCCCCTAATTTGAAAAAGGAGTCGCCTAGGAGAGGATAGGAGGCCCCAGAAATCAAGAGATTGCCGACAATTGGCACGGAGGCCCCAAAGATTGTAAAGGAGGCCCCAGGATTGCAAAGGAGGCCCCCAGGAATGCAAAGGAGGCTCCAGGATTGCAAAGGATGCCCCCGTGATTGCAAAGGAGGCCCCTAGGATTGCAAAGGACGCCCACAGGATTGCCAATGAGGCCCCCATGATTGCAAATGAGGCCCCCATGATTGCAAAGGAGGTCCCAGGTTTGCAAAGGAGGCCCCCAGGATTGCAAAAGAGGCCCCCAGAATTGCAAAGGAGGCCCCCATGATTGCAAAGGAGGCCCCAAGGATTGCAAAGGAGACCCCCAGGATTGCAAAGGAGGCCCCCAGGATTGCAAAAGAGTCCCCCATGATTGCAAAGGAGGTCCCAGGTTTACAAAGGAGGTCCCCATGATTGCAAAGGAGCCCCCATGATTGCAAAGGAGGCCCCAAGGATAGCAAAGGAGGCCCCCAGGATTGCAAAGGAGGCCCCCAGGATTACAAAGGAGGCCCCAGGATTGCAAGGGAGGCCCCAGTATTGCAAAGGAGGCCCAAATACGGGAAAAGAGGCCCCAGAAAATGAGAGGAGGCCCTAAGACGGAAGAGGAACCCAGTGGATATGAAGTGAGGTTTCGGAGACGCAAAAACAGGCCCCAAAACTGGTAAGGTTCCACCAAGATAGAAAAGGATTATTCAGAAACGTGGCAGGAGTCACCTAATTCGGAAGAGGACGACACAAGATTGGAAATGAGACCCCATGATGAACGACGAGGCCCCTAAAATAGGACAGAAAGTCCATTAGATAAGCGGGATGACTCCCAGGCGAGAAAGAATGCTCCACGATGGGTAAGAAGGTCCCCAGGAAATGTCAAGGGAACTGAGATAGGAAAGGCTGCTTATAATTTGGAAGCGGAGGCACCTGGGAGAGAAGAGGAGTCCACTAGGAAGTAAGAAGCCACCCTTAAAATGGGCAAAGATCGAATCAAAACGCAGAGCAGGAGACCCCCAAGACGTGAGAGGAGGCCCCTAATTTGAAAAAGGTCTCTAGAAGTGAAAAGGAGACCCCTGCCGGACTCGAGAGCAGTCCCTCAAGACGGAATAGGAGGTCTCCAGGGCCGAATGAGGCCCCGAAGACCGGAATGAGTTCCCAGGAAATGAGAGGAGGCCCTTAAGATGTGAGTGGTAGCAGGTATCGAAGGAGGTGAGGTTTCAAAATTGAAGATGCCCCCAAGACGGGGGTAGGCTTTGCCAGGACAAAGGAGGAGGCTCACGAGGCGTGGCAGGAGGCCCCTAATTTGGCAGAGGATGCCCCTGGAACATGAGAGGAGGCTCATGCCATGTTAAAGGGGCCCCAGGATGTAGGAGAAGGCCCTCCAAGACGGGAGAGGGGGCCATTGAATATGGAGGACGGTAGGATATGAGAAGACATCCAAAACCGGTGAAGAGGCTCCAGGAAATGGAACGAGACCCCTAAGACGCGAGAGGAGGCCGATAATTTGCAAGAAGCCCCTAAGAAATTGTAGGAGTCGTGCCGGGGTACTTGAAAATCACGACATGGTCCGAAAAAGAGCCGGCCGGGGCCCCTGAAAATCACGCTGAGCCTGGGGATACCAAAAAGTAACGCCCGGACCATGAAAATCACGCTAGGGGCACGACAGGTCGTACCGTTCCCTAACAGTCTCATTGGGACACAAATTAAGCCGGGGCGACGAAAAACAATCCGGACATGGATAATCACTCTGGGGCCCTAACAATGACGCCAGAAGCCTCCAAAACGTGTTGGACGCCCAAAAAGTGTCGAGGTCGCTAAAACTCGCGCTAAGGATCCAAGCAAATGACGTCGGGTCACAAAAGATTACATTGGACTAAACAAAGTCGCGTCGCAGCCCTTGAAAATTACACTGGGGGCCCAAAAGGTCGCGCCAGGCCCCAAAAGTTGCAACTGCCCTAACAAATAAATTATCAACCGGAATGTCACTCTACGGCCTCAAAAATCGGGTCAGTCTCCCAAAAACCCGTTGGGCACCGAAAAAAACGTGTCAGGGCATCGATATAAAAAAATCGTGCCGAGAGACCGAAGAATCGTACCGGGACCCGAAAATATCACATAAGGACCTTTAAAAAGATAGAACTCGATGTCCAAAAAGTTCACACCGAGACTCGATCGAATCGACCCCAGCACCGGCAAATTAAGAACAGGTCCGGAAAAAATTACCCGGAGGGCTTTTGCACTCCGAAAGGTGCCATCGGCTGAAAAAAAACCCTTCGATGGCCGCAGTGGCATATCAAAGGGGCAAATGCCCCCTGTCTCCTAAGAGGGATAAGCTCCCAAGAATCGTGCCGGCCCCAAAAAAATCGCGCTGGGGCCACACAAATTCGCGTCAGTCCACCAGAATTCGCGCAGGGGGCTGACTCGATAAATACGGCGGGCCCAGAAGACTCGCTCCGATGCCCGAAAATTTGCAACAGGAACCGCCAAGATCGCGTTGGGGTCACAGCTAAGTACAAAGCGCCCCGCAAACTCGAACCGGTTCCACAAATATCGCGTTCGGGACCCACAATTCCCATCGGTAGTCCCAAAAATTTGGTCTGGGCATCAAATATTCACGTCGGGGCTCCCAAAAATTGGCCTCTAGGGTCCCACATAAGCACAGTGTGACCCCCAAAATCGCATTGGCATCCCCCCAAAAAGAATCAAGCCGGAGCCTTCCAAAATAAGGAGGGATTCCAAAAAATAACTGTCCGGATCAGGAAAATGGCTCTGGAGCACCAAGCATATCATCAGATGCCTTCACAAATTGCGTACGGTCCAGAAAAACATACCGGATCTCGAAAAAAAATCGAGGTGAGATACAAAGACATGGCACCAGGGGGCTCGAAAAAAATCATGCCGGGATTCGGACTTTAAAGAAAATTCAGAAGAGATCCACAAAAATCGCGTTGAGCCCAGGAAACTAGCGTTGGGTCCCCGGAACCACGCGCCTGGGCGCGATAAGTCGCGCTGGGACCCAGACAAATCGCACCGAAGCCCCAAAATTGCACTCGGGCTCCACAAATGTGCGTCAGAAGCCCCAAATAAACACAGCGGGACCCTAAGAGCACAACGGGGGCCGAAAGTGCAACTGGCCCTCCAAAGCGCACAGTCTCGCAAAAAGCGACAGGGCCATAAAACATGCGTTGCAGCCTTAAATAAACATACCGGGAGCTCTAAAAAAAAACCTAAAGCTCTCAAGGCATACAGTGGCCATGCGACTGCACAAGGGCCTGAAAAAGAGGCTGGGGCCGCAAAAAGCAGCATGGTCCCAAAACGAACAAAAAGACCGAGCACTAAATAAACCATCGGGATCTTCGAAAGCGCCCCGACACCTAAAAAAATCATCGGTGCACAAAACGGGATCTTCGAAACCCTAAAACGAGCAGGGGTTTCGAAAATATGTTGGGCTCCTAACAAAAATGGATTGAAGCCTTAAGACACATCCGTAGACGAAGAAAGACGAAATGGATAAAAAAAGAACATTGAGGCAAGGCCTCGGTCCCGTAGCCAATCTGGGAGCATATTTAATCCAAGATATCAAATGCATCAAAGCTCAGCGGTCATCCGCATTTCTTAACCACCATAAAATGTTGGAAATAGGGAACTAATGATCGAATTTCATTAATCGAATTTTCGCAGCGAATGTCCATACGAAGCATTCCATCACGTCAAATATGGCGCATGTCTATCATGTGGCAGCAATTAGCAAAATATATCAGGCCTAGCAGAAACCGTAGCATCGCACGATGTGTGGCGAATGCGCCGAATGCGCAAGATGGGTGTGCATGTGCACGAACGTTGGCGTCGTGGCGACCGGGCGCTATGAACTGAAATGTCTGAAATTGGGAAATTTTACATTTTAAAGTGATTTGTATAGATGTAATTTCAGCATTGTGAGGTGACTTATCAAGGAATACTAAAAGAAAACATCATAACAGGGTGGGGTAGTTAGGGTTGAAATCCGACGAATCAGAAGCGATAGCGGTAGATTAGGCCCCTCTATATGACAATTCAGTTGATCTTCAATTACTTAATTTAAAAAGGTCCCCTTTGACAAAATAGTGGTCCAAATCCGAGGACTTTTTTAATGGGGTAGGTGAACCCCTCAAAATACGTTTCCCACCCTCCCCCTGGACGCAAATATAGGGACGCCACTGGTCTCCCAATCATTTTCAGAAACATGGGGAAAAGCCAACATTGAGGGGGCAAATTCCCCCTCACAAAAATACAAAACAATACCGATGCCCCATACAAATCGGGAGGAATGATGTTTTTAAATGCATTTTCTTCCTACAAACTTGTCTGTGATTGCAGCCTGCATGATTAGAGCTTCCCAGCTTCAATATCTTCTCAACGACGTCATTTACAAAACGGTGCAGCACAGCGAAAACCATGGGCGTGACGGCGTTGAATTTGATTTTTTTGCAATATTTCTGCATTGTCATTGTTGCATTGTTGCATTGTCCTTTATGCACTATTGTTCAATGCTTGTTCTTGCCGTTAATTTATTCGCTGAGGATTTATTATTCTAGCTTGCGTGCCAGGTGCCTTACAGCCAGCACCAAATGTTATAAAAATGAATAAATCCCTAAGATGGCGATAAGAAAATCAATTCAATCCATTTCTCGTTGCCACCTTCGCAAAATGATCGTCCTTGGACTGAGAAATGATCGTTTAAGCTTACTTACGACATCAAGCTGGTGGGAATGACTAACAGTAGTGGTGAAACTAGCTATATTCAGTTAGACTTGGTGGACATAGAAGTAGGTTGATCAATGGGAGATATCTTTAAGATATGTTCAGCACCAGCCCCGCCAGCTCGCTGGAATCTAGAGGCGAACGGGAAGATTCTTCTGGTCGAGAAAGCATTAAGACATTGGTTTGTTTTGGCACTTAGGTATTTATCCACGTTTACTTATTTATACCCTGGCATGGCTAAGTTCTCAGCGAAAAAAAAAATATTGCTATTGCGTTTTGCGTAAATGATGCACCATGCCAAGAACAAACAAGACATCAATATGAAATCATGTTTCCCATTCTTGAACGATACCAAGAGCCTAAAAGAATAGGAGGCCCCTTTCGGGGAGCAGGAGGCCCCTTCCAACATTGCCCCCCCCCCCCTGGAAGAGTTTCGTGGCGACGCCACTGGTGATGCACACTTGTTTGTTCTTGAAGGCCTTGCAGCGGTCCTAACACACCGTTACTTCAGCTATTAGTGGAGTGGATGTTTATTATGTTGGTGATTATAGGTGAATACACAACGATAAACAATTCTGGAGATGGGCTGTTAAGCCAACCCACCGATTGTCCGTAAGTACCCGGCAGCATAACCCGGAAAACAATGCAATGCTCTGAGACGGACTCCCCAATAAACCTTTAATAAGCCGTCATTATAAGAGAACAGAAGTTCCATAGAACTGCAAGCTGCCAATCAGCTTGAAAAATAAGCGGTGGAGAGACTTGATTCCGAATCAGCAACAATGGTCTGAGAGACTGGCGCAGTAGGCTCATCAGCTCGTCAGTAATGTGCTAACGCCGCCGACGGGAAGTTTGACGTCAGTTCGTTACCACTCAGTCGGCTGACTTGTGTTGGTGCGCGAGCTTGATGCGGGGCGTCCGTCGCAGCGTTCATTCGATTGCCGCAGGGCCTGATTTTCCCGTTGACTGCCGGTCGGTGGGCGGACAACCTTTGTCCAAGTTGGGCGGCCGTTCGCCGCGCTGTTTGCCGGCGCCGCCATCTGAGGTGGACGGTCGTCAGAGGTCCGCTGATTTGTTGAGACGCGACGACTCACCATCTCATTAGTAAAACGGCCGGTCTCATGCGCGCGGTCGTGAGTCGCGCTGTCGGCTGAGCTGTGACGGACTGGCGGCGACGCGCTGGTGCCTCAGAGGTTGGTGGGTTGTCGTCGGCGCCGCCGCGGCCGGCATGACAAGTTGCCGGCACGCCGGCGGCGGACACAAACGGCGGCACACGGCTTGGGCGCGGCCGGTCGACGTGTCAACAAAGTTGCGCGTCGGCGTCGCGTCGCGTCCGGTCTCCAGTTGGTCGCGAACTTGGCCGCGCTCTCCCCACTGAGCAATTGTGGGCACTCTCCGCACTGTCCAACTTTTGACACTGCGTACGGCAGACGAGCCGCGACCAGAGCCGCGACCAGAGCCGCCCGCGGGTTATGCCCTGCGGCGGCACTGGGCATCTGCGTGGGCCGGCGACTTCTGGCACTGCGGACGGAAGGGAGCTCAAGACTCGGCTGCCTTCAGGATAGTTGCGGGCCAGCGACAGTGGGCCCGGCAGACTGCCCCCTCCGCCCTGACCGCGTTCCTTCGCCTCGAGTCCTCGGGTCGGCCCGCCACGGCCCACGACATCTCCCCGCATGACAGCGACCGGGCAGGTCTCGCGCAATGGCCGAGCGGAGCGTTCGCACGACGGCAGAACAAAGTGCGATTGTGTCGGCGACATATCCTGGGTTCCCTGCTTCCTGACGCCTCCATACCACTCTGTGCCACTCCGTACCACTCTGTCACTCCGTACCACTCCATACCACTCTGTGCCACTCCGTACCACTCTGTCACTCCGTACCACTCCGTACCACTCTGTATCACTCCATACCATTCCATACCACTCTGTGCCACTCCGTACCACTGTGTCACTCCGTACCACTCCATACCACTATGTGCCACTCCGTACCACTCTGTGTCACTCCGTACCACTCCATACCACTATGTGCCACTTCGTACCACCTATGCCACTTTGTGTCACTCCGTACCACTCTGTGCGACTCCGTGCCACTCCGTACCACTCTGTGCCACCCGTCTCTGCCCGCGCTCTCCACACGGCCGCGCAGAGCTGTGTTCAGCGCGGCGGCACGCATCCAACGTCGAAGACAGCTTTTACCTCTAGTCCAAATCGGCCTGAGGCGCCCGACCCGTGTCGGCCACCAGCGACAGCGCGGCCTGCTCCCTGAGCTCCACCCGGCGGCGATCCGGACATCCGGACATGCGGCCCGACTGGCCTCGGCCCTGGTTCGGCGGGCTCTCGGCCGGCTCTCGACCGGCTCTCGACGGGTTTGCACGGCGGTGGCTTGTGGGTGCGACGACCGGCCGCCGCGTCACATCTCCCTCACCATCGCCTGTTTGCGCCGGGTCAAAGACCGGTTGACGACCGCACTGCCCGGCTACTGGGGCCAGCGTCGTCCGGGAGGCGCGTGTCGTCACCTTTCTGGGGGCGGGGGGGGGGGGGCTCCGGCGCAACGAATACCTGGCGGACAAGGGCGGCGGTCTGCGCTGCGCCGACGTGTAGATGGAAGGGGATCGGTGCCGGAGTGGGCCCGGGGCCGCCGCAGCCACGCGGGGTCCGGGAGGCTACCACGGCATTGCCTGGTGCCGGCCGTGGCCGTGGCCATGGCCCACCGCCGGCCGGTGGCGCTGGTCAGCGGACCCCGGGCCACCCGGTTAGGGCCAGTCGGCGGGGTGTGGGGAGTCGGCGGCCTCGGGTGAGTGGTGGCCAGAGGACGGAGGGCGGTCGTCCGTGCTTACCAGCCCCGCCGCCGCCGGGCCCAGCGCCGGCCGGACCAGCCAGAGCCTCCTCCCGGCCAGGGAGCCCGGCCCGCGAGATAGACGCCCCCCCCCTCTCCAGTCAGCGATCACCGTTGGCTACCCGGCCCCCACACCCCACCCCACTACCGGGCGTACTACAGCCACCCGGCCTCCACACCCCACCCCACTACCGGGCGTACTACAGCCACATTGCCTCCACACCCCACCCCACTACCGGGCGTACTAGAGCCACACTTCCTCCACACCCCACCCCACTACCGGGCGTACTAGAGCCACACTGCCTCCACACCCCACCCCACTACCGGGTCCGGCCCCCACACCCTGGTGTGCGTGTGTCGCATGTGCGGAGCGCGGACCGTGGTTTATGGTTATGGCACCACGGACGCGTGACCCACTCCCGACTGTTCGCCCCGACAGGGCCAGTCGCGTCAGGGCAAGGTTCGAGATTACAGCGTGCATAGCCAAACCGTGTACAGTGAATATAGAGACCGTGATCTATCAGTGCATCGCTAGCAGACAGTGAGGACTGAGCGGGCACCATCACCCCCCCCACTGCTGGGCGTACTACAGCCACCATCCAGCCCCCACACTCCACCCCACTACCAGGCGAGGCTAAAGATGATTAACGTTTCCGGAAGCCCCGGTGTAAAGTTAATTGGTGTTTGAGGAACACTTTAACTGCACTGTCATGACTTGATCCAGGAAGGATGGGAGGTGAACGGGCCCGACCTTTTGTCGAACATGAGAGCATTCAGGGGAGTGGAATTGTCTTCGGATATTCGTTAGTTGTCCGCAGACTTTATTGAGACTATTAGGATATGATCATCATTTCCCGTATCGTCTTAAACCAGACATAACTAGGCATTAGACACAATTCATGGTTTAACCCAAGCACACTATCGCTCCCCAAGAACGTGTGCTCCCTGCCCCATTCTCCGGGATGATCGGATGAACTTGCTTTCGGATACCGTACCTAATTAAATATATTTTGGATACCGTACCAGTGAAATGTGTGGGGGGGGGGGGTACTCTCGGATAATCGTTTGATTTCTCAGCGCGTTGATGTCAACAGTAGCTGTTATTACAGTGTCACCGATTGATGCTTCATCCACAGAAGAAATTAATTAATCATGGGATCGAAGACGCGACCAGACACTTGCCTTGAATGTCACGTCGAGCCAAGGAGAGATATTTGTGGGGCGTTCGTGAAGTTCAGTTCTGGAGCGTGATTTTTGTTACTGAAGTTGATGCGAATGAAGTTCAGAGCAAACTATTTTGCTTCAAGTATCCAGTAATTTCGAATATCTCTCGAATCAAACAGCTAAGATTATGAGGACGCAGGTGTTCGAGCAAGTTCCGGCACTGTGCTGGATCACGTTTGCAATAACCGCGGAGCTCTGGCAAAGTTTTGCTAATACTTCACGGTTTTCTTCCTATATTTCCTTTAAAAAAAACCCTCCAAACCAGCCTGCAATGTAGCCAAACATAGCGGAAATGATTTCCGGTCGACAGCCTGTCCGCGGCTAGTAGTTGCAGACGTAACAAAACATATGGGCTATCATCATAGGCGTCGCCAGGGCGGGAAACTGGGTGACTCGTCCCCCTCCAAACTTCATGAAGTTTAACATTGCGTCCGTGGCGTTGCACGGATAAAATCGACCTGAAGACCCTCTCGTCCACTATCAAAATCCACGGCGACGCCCATGGCCATCACCCATGGAAAGTCGAAATCCACTACGACGCCCATGGCCATCACCCATGAAAAGTTTAAATCAGCGAGTTGCCGCCGAATATCCCCGCATGTCGAAGTACCGCCACTGGGATAGTCGTCACCGCTGCAGTTGCCGCCATCAAAGTTCGGGAAGTCGCCTAGTAACGATGCTTCTTTGTCTTCAAGAAGTGGCTTAGTGTCGCAGCAGGTGACGCCATTTCTTCAGCATGAATATGCATCATAGCGAGAGCGCTCAGACGAACCTCGCCTATTTCGCTTCTCCTTGTTAAATACTTCCCTTAATAAGGGGATCTTGAATCAGGACGATTCCTGAATAAAGAGGATCTTTTATAATGAGTATCCTCAATAAGCAGGACCATTAAGTAGGAGGATCCTTAGTAAGAAGGATCCTTAATAAGGATAATCCTAAATAAGGAGGATCCTGAATATAGAGGATCCTTAATAAAGAGGTTCATTAATAAGGAGGATCCTTAATAACAAGGAATCTTAATAACGAGGATCCTTAATAAGGGGGATCCTTAATAAGGATGCCTAAAGGTGTGCTCTTATGAGTTTGCCTTCAGGCAGACCTGTCTGGCACTCTGGGTCAATCACCCCATACGGCCCTCTCCGGCTTTTAGGGGCCTTCCTGGTCATCGGCAGCATTTATGGCTTTCAAGAATATGCTAGCTCCGAGACGGCTCTCAGTATTCCTCGCATGCATCGCCAGTTCTCAAGGACTCTCTTAGCTCTCATGGGGCACCGGTCCCTCAGGTGCCTATCTCAAAGCTAAGACACATCCCAGTCCAGTCCTCTCTGGCTCTCAGGGCTCCTATTCGTCCGTCAGAGGCCCTCTCCAACTTTCATCGGTCAGTCTCAGTTCTCAACAAACCGGACATGGGACTTTCTAGCTCTGAGAGTGGCCCCCAGAATTCCTCATAGCAATCGCCAGCCAACAGGATTTTTTTTGTTCCTCAGGGAACCGTGTTCATCCATTAGGTATCCTCAAGAAAACCCCAGTTCAGTTCTCTCTGACTCACAGGACCCTCTTCACCCCCAGGGCCCTCTCCTGCTTTTAAGGGCACATTGTGGTCCTCAATAGCCCTGGCTAGCACTCATCCCAGTGCAATTTAGCTCTGAGATGGACCCTCACTAGTTTTCGTCAGCTCTTAGGGGTCCTGTTTATTCCTGACTACGCCACTGTTATTTTGTTAGCCCAGGGACCCTCTATGGACTTAGATGCCCTTCGCGTAGCACCGGGAACCCTTCGCTTCGGCCCGGACCGTCTCCGTGACTCGGGGGCCTCTTCATCGAACTGAGGTTCGCTGTCAGCTCTGGGCCCATTTCCATCAGCGTGAGCCAATGCCGACCAACTGGCCCTGCACTTTCGTTCCGGGGCCCCTCACTGGTCCGCTTTCCTGGCTCGGAACACTCCGCCCTGCCGGAGGCCCCTCTTTCAACATTTTGGACCTCCTCTATCACGTCAGGGGCCCTGTGCCGCTTAGGCCCCCTTCGTCGGTCCAGGGACCCTTCATATCGACTCAGGGTCCTACCCGATGATCCGGGGTCCTCCCGCGGCTAGGGGTCCTCTCTGTCGGCTCAGGAGCCCTCCTAAGCGGTCCAGGGCCTCCTCTTTCAAGCCGGAGGCCTTCTGTTAACAGCTTGGGTCCCTCCATCAGACCAGAGGCTCTTGTGCGGCTTGGGCCTCATCCGTCCGCCATGGGGCCCTTTTTGATGGCCCGAGGTCATCTCCGGCAACTAGGGGCTATCCGTCGTCTCTGGAGCCGTCTGTAACGACCCAGGGCCTTTCCGTCAAGCCGGAGGCACTTTTTCAAAAGGTCCCCCCCCCCACGTCAGGTCAGGGGCCCTTCTTCGGGTTGGGCTTTGCCGTCAGCCCAGGAGCCCTTCATTTTGTGTCTGGGCTTCCTCCGTTATCCCGGGGGCCCTTCCAACGACCCGGGGCCCCTCTGTCTGCCTAAAAGTCCTTCACGTTGGCCCAGCCTAAGTCCCTCATCATCTGCCAGTGAGCACTGTCCGTTGACTCGGGGCCCCTTTCATCGACCCGGGACCTCTCATTCAGCCCGGGGCTCCTTTCGTCTGTCCGGAGGCCCTTCACATCGGCTCAGTGGGCCCTTGCGGGTCCTCTGCACCGACGTGGCCCTTGCGCCCGGCCCTTGCGCCTGGCCCTTGTGACTGGCCCTTGTGCCTGGCCCTTTGCGTTGGCCCTTGCGCATGGCCCTTGCGCTTGGCCCTTGCGCCTGGACCTTGCGCCGACGTGGCTCTACGCTTTGATCTATCCTCTACCCTTACGGATCCCTCAAGGCGGTTTCCTGGACAGCCCCCACGGACCCTCCAGGGGGCTGGCCCCTTCGCTCCCTTGGCTACGTCACTGCTCCCTGCACGCTCTCCCAACACCCCCATCCCTCTCCATTCCTTTCCCACTATCAAAACCAGAGCGGCTGACATCACCACGAGATGGCAAACCGGCACTTACAAAGAAGAAGAAAGAACCACTTGTCCCGTGTTGTGTTTGCCTGTGTTTATCGCAATGCGACCATCCGTGCTGGTCAGAGCGGCGAGATCGGATCGCTCCCGTGTATGATTGACCAGGTCCCCTGCAACGCCATCCGCCAGCACTTCAGCCGAGCACATGCAACGAGCCCTGCTCTACATCAACGAGCCCTCTCCCACTGCATTCACCCTGTTCTACACCAATGAGCCCTCCCACTGCACTCACCCTGTTCTACACCAACGAGCCCTCTCCCACTGCACTCGCCCTGTTCTACACCAACGAGCTCTCCCACTGCATTCGCCCTGTTCTACACCAACGAGCCCTCCCACTGCACTCACCTTGTTCTACACCAACGAGCCCTGTTCTACACCAACGAGCCCTCTCCCACTGCACTCTCCCTGTTCTACACCAACAAGCCCTGTTCTACACCAACGCCGGCTCGTTCATGAATACATCATCAGTTGAGACTGGACTGGAGCGCCAGCCGTCGAGATGGTGCCATTAGCGTGCTCCTACTGCGTGTAATATTTACGACCTGGGAGTATCGGATGCCAGACCGGCAACGGAATCCAACTAGCACTGTGTTGGTTACTTAACACTGCTAACACTTTATTGGCCAGTTAATACTGTGCTGACCACTTAGCATTGTATCGGCCATTTAGCATTGGGTTGGACACTTATCACTATGCTGGCCGCTTAGCACCGAGGTGGTCGCTTGGTATTGTGTTGACCACTTGATGATGTACTGGCCGCTTAATACTGTGTAGTCACTTAATACTATGCTGGTATTGTTTTTGCCATTTAGCACTGTGTTGGCTGCACAACATTGTTTTGGCTACTTAACACTATGTTGATCACTTACCACTGTGTTAGCCATCCTATGTACTATTTACGTACCGTATGGTCACAATTTCGAAAATGCAAGCTCAATTTTAGTGCTGTTTTCAGGGACGGATTTCAAGGTTCGGCAAGATAAACGTTGTTTACCCATGCTTGGAAGCAGTGTGATGTTCAGCAAACATATTTGCAGTGACAAATGAGTTCAAATATATTCTAAATATTTAAATAACTCGAGCAAATGTTCTCTTTCAGCCTAACCCATTATTTTCACATGCAAATGTATGCAAACACAACCAAAGCCTTGTTACAGCTTGCTTACCTCGCTGACTAGAAAACTACCTAGATTGTCGGTTTTGTTCCAGATTGAATGCACAGAGCCAACGGTGGTTACGTGTTTGGAATGCAACTTGTTTCACACTAGAATGTAAAATGCATGCAATTAAACCAAATATAAAAATATACAATGCCACCTATTTCTCTGTATTATAGAGATTGTATCTACTACATCTACTAATACATAGGAATATTTATTGAACCACAAATTAGTTTAATAAACAAGCATGATACTATCAAAAGCCAACTGAAACTTCCCAGATTTGGTGCCAAGTCAGAAAAGATGTGTGCCTGATGTAGTGTCCAGTAAAAAGGCAACAACAACAGCTAGCTAGTTTGACTGTGCTGGTGCAGCGCACGGCCTCCGACAGGCTTGGCCCTCTTTGAGAACGATTATGTGTACGTAGGTGGGGAGGGGGAGGGGAGGATGTCGAGTGGGGTGTGTCGTTAATCGCAGAATGTAGCACGGATGAAATGACAGCGGAGCACATTGGAAACCCTGGAAAACACTCCTCAAACGCGACTACTTGATGTCTCGGGCCCGTTTATTGGTGTGGAGTCGGAGGTGCAGACATCCATTGGCAAAATTCGAAACATGATAACTAAATCGAAAACAATACGTCGAAACAGCATTTCCTGTATTCTTTTTCTCAACAAAACCACCTGCGTCTATTGATGCAGTTTCGAGCCCAATATGATGGCTAGTTCAACATATGTGCCTGATGCTAACAGATTACCTGGTACCTGCAGTGTGTGCTCACGTTATGCACGCTTTATGCTACCAGCTACTATGCTGGTGGCTCGCCCATCATGCAAAAATTCCAGTACCAATGGGTTGAAGAGGATCGAAAAAAAGAAAAGGAGGGGCAGCATAAGGCGCAACACAAATAGCCAACGGACAATGAAGGAGATGCCAGCTGCTTCGCAGTGCTAGTTAATATCGGGTTTCTCTGCAAGTGCAGATAAATCCTAAGCTGTTTGTGCTCATAGACTAAAGCTCGGTTCACATCGCGACAGGCCGAAACGGATAAGAAACTTTCTTGTCTGCAGAACAAGAACGGCAAAAGTTGGGCATATGGTAACATGTGAAATATTCAAGAGGAAATTTGGTAAACAACGGACGAATCCGCCGGGGCTCGGTTTACTGGCGCTTGGTTTACGAAAGTGGCGCCCCTCACTCATTGCTTGAGGTACGTGAGGTGTGTTGGTCTAGGCGAATTTAATTGTGGGCTGGCTTGTATTAATTAAGCGTCGAGAGTTACGTGCTGAAGATGGAAGAAGACGATTTGCTTTTACTCATGCTTCTGGATGATGCCCGACCTAGAAGGAGCTGGGTACGCCAGTCATTGCGTCAGAGCACGGCGAGTTTGCGAGCTTGATGAGGGAGGAGCGTCTGGACCCAGTTGCCTTTCATGGGGCTTATGAGCCCAGGAAGATTTGATGAATTAGTGAATCTAGTGGGACCAAAACTACAGCACATGGACGCGAACTACAGAGCTTCTGTAGCACCAGCGGAGAGACTAGCGATAACTATCAGGCAAGATAAATGTTATATTTGAATGATTACTGTTTCCGTTTGATGCAAGGAATATCTCATTGAGATTAAAAAGGATTGAAATATTGAGCAAATACTTCACCTCCATCCCCAAAGCTCACCTATCTCTCAACTGCATCCCTTGCTCCGTGTTCGCCGACAACAGAACGCCACGAGGCCGACACAAAAGTTGACTTCAATTCAACTTTTTTTTGTTCGTGCCAAACGGCGCCGTTTCTCGTCTGACCCATCTCCGATTCACATCGGCAAGGGCCAGAGCCCAGACGGACGGGGCGGTCGCTTACCATATTTGGTCATGTGACGTCACAAAATCCCAGACGAGCGGCCGGCAGCGCCGTTTCTCATCCCATCCCGTCGCGGTGTGAACCGAGCTTTAGCGTGTGTTCGAACTGGAGGGTGACTGTCTTCTCGGTTAACGCGGCGAGCGCAAGATGACGATGTCTGGTGTGGATCGGGGGGGGGGGGGGGGGCTGAACGGCGACATAAACGTGAAGGGCGAAAAAAGGAAATCAGAAGTCGTTCCGGACTGCATTCCCGCTGCAGGCCCGGCCCTTCGGGACCGCTGTCGCTCTCCGAGCCGGGCCCGTCCGGACTTCAGAGCCGCTCCAGATCAGACTCATTCGGACCGCAGTCGTCTTCTACATCATCACCGTCTAGTGTAAGCGTAGGTGGCGGTGACTTCGTACTGCAGACGTCAGGAGGCAGGTGCAGTGACGAGCTAATATACACGTCTGTGGCAGCCGACAGACAGCTTGTCGAGCCGAGCTTGTGCGGCAGTAATAAGTACATACCAAGTCGATACGTCGGGCGTCTGGAATATGACGTTAATGGAAACATGAAATTGGCGCACCATTGTAGTTTATCTAACAAGGAATCGTGCTAGCCTCATTGCTTTCATTTGCACATGCCACGTGGCTCCCACAGGGGGGCTGAAATTTGATACGTACTGTGTTGTACGATTGTTCACGGTTGGGGCTGGATTTCGGCAATCAGACGGGGCAATGATTTGAAACACGTACATTGCATTTGGGTTATGTACTGACAACATTTCTTCTAGCAAACGTAAAACTGTATGTTCCATAGGTGCGGCGTCTTGGTTTTGAGGAAAAACCGTTCCAAGAACTCATTACAAAGTGATTGTGACTCAGCGGTTTCGGGACTGGCAGTCAGGGGCGTCGATTTGTATCCTGTTGTGGGGTTCATGACCCACCAATGTTCATCATCTTGCCCTCCCCCACCCACACCTCCAGAATGTTGATTTGGGCCCTCGAACGATTATGCTAGTTCTGATGAAAAGAAGGCTAAAGTTGAAACTTGAAAATTACCATGATACCTAGAAAACAAGTGATGCCAAACAACACATTTTTTAAACTGAAATATTTGGATTGGATAGTGATTGATTCTTGCTGCAAACATGAACATTTGTGCAAGAACAAAAGAGTCAGATTTCCTTCTAATTTGCAGCCACAACTGTCTAAAATAACATGTTGAGACTAGCTCATGCTGATACATTTTAAATCAAATTATTTGAAAAATCTGCAAAGCCAATAAACAACAATTGTATTGTCATACTGATACTTGCACGTACCATCAATAACAAGCACAATCATATGGAGCTCTTAAACTGGATTCATTCCATTCTCTCGATTTCCAGTCATCGTCAAAATTGCATACAATCCAATTCAGTCAACAACAATCAAAGTGTTACCATTGAGATTGTGGACATACGAAATATAATTGCCTTAAGCGGCCCACCCATCCCACCAGTTTATATTTACCTAGGTATCTACGTATTCAATGTTTATATATTCAATATTGATATGGCGCACCCCAGTCCGAACCTGAACCAACAAGAAACACACGTGAGCCAAATATATCTATCTGCCAGCTATATTTGCATTACATATATACGATATAGAATAAAGTCAGCAATAAGCTGCATGCACACTGCATTACAATTAATATTCGCGAAGAAAACAATAGTATTAAGCCATGGCTTACGTGACTTTGTGTAAAATAACCTTATACAATTATATAAATTATATAGTGTGCGTATGCGTATGATACGCACGCGTTTGAATGTGCGTAATGTCTAGTCACCAACAGTCTGTGTGTGTGTCATGTCTCGTCAACAGTTGTCAGTGTGTCATGTCTCGTCAACAGCTGTCAGTGTGTCATGTCTCGTCACCAACGTCGGGTGCGTCAGTCCGTCACCAGTTGTCAGTGTGTCATGTCTCGTCACCAGTTGTCAGTGTGTCATGTCTCGTCACCAATTGTCAGTGTCATGTCTCGTCACCAATCGTGTGTCATGTCTCGTCAACAGCGTCAGTGTCATGTCCGTCACCAGTTGTCAGTGTCATGTCCGTCAACAGTTGTCAGTGTGTCATGTCTCGTCACCAGTTGTCAGTGTGTCATGTCTCGTCACCAGTTGTCAGTCATCGTGTCTCGTCAACAGTTGCAGTGTGTCATGTCTCGTCACCAGTTGTCAGTGTGCATGTCTCGTCACCAGTTGTCAGTGTGTCACGTCTCGTCAACAGTTGTCAGTGTGCATGTCTCGTCACCAGTTGTCAGTGTGTCATGTCTCGTCAACAGTTGTCAGTGTGTCATGTCTCGTCACCAGTTGTCAGTGTGTCATGTCTCGTCAACAGTTGTCAGTGTGTCATGTCTCGTCACCAGTTGTCAGTGTGTCATGTCTCGTCACCAGTTGTCAGTGTGTCATGTCTCGTCAACAGTTGTCAGTGTGTCAGTCCGTCAACGTTGTCAGTGTGGCATGTCCGTCAACAGTGCCAGTGTGTCATGTCTCGTCACCAGTTGTCAGTGTGTCATGTTCGACACCAACAGTCTGAGAGTGCGTCATGTCTCGTCCCTTCTCCTCGTCACCAGTTGTCAGTGTGTCATGTCTCGTCAACAGTTGTCAGTGTGTCATGTCTCGTCAACAGTTGTCAGTGTGTCATGTCTCGTCAACAGCTGTCAGTGTGTCACGTCTCGTCACCAGTTGTCAGTGTGTCATGTCTCGTCAACAGTTGTCAGTGTGTCATGTCTCGTCACCAGTTGTCAGTGTGTCATGTCTCGTCACCAGTTGTCAGTGCATCATGTCTCGTCAACAGTTGTCAGTGTGTCATGTCTCGTCACCAGTTGTCAGTGCATCATGTCTCGTCAACAGTTGTCAGTGTGTCATGTCTCGTCACCAGTTGTCAGTGTGTCATGTCTCGTCACCAGTTGTCAGTGTGTCATGTCTCGTCAACAGTTGTCAGTGTGTCATGTCTCGTCACCAGTTGTCAGTGTGTCATGTCTCGTCAACAGTTGTCAGTGTGTCATGTCTCGTCACCAATTGTCAGTGTGTCATGTCCCGTCACCACAGTTGTCATGTTGTCACATTGTCATGTCTCGTCACCAGTTGTCAGTGTGTCATGTCTCGTCACCAGTTGTCAGTGTGTCATGTCTCACAAAGGGGGGGGGGCGTCTTTTCTTCCCCGGTTTTGGGGGTGAGCACCACCTCGTCACCAGTTGTCAGTGTGACATGTCTCGTCACCAACAGTCTGAGAGTGCGTCATGTCTCGTCACCAGTTGTCGGGGTGAGCACCACGCCTGTCAGTGTGTCATGTCTCGTCACCAGTTGTCAGTGTGTCATGTCTCGTCACCAACAGTCTGAGAGTGCGTCATGTCTCGTCACCAGTTGTCAGTGTGTCATGTCTCGTCACCAGTTGTCAGTGTGTCATGTCTCGACACCAACAGTCTGAGAGTGCGTCATGTCTCGTCACCAGTTGTCGGGGTGAGCACCACACCTCGTCACCAGTTGTAGCGAAGCGTTTTGCGACTCGAGCATCATCCAACATTGCTTTGAATTGTACTGATTCTGTTATAATGTTGGTATTGTAACAAATAACTCACACCATGATACGTTAGAAGGATAAGAATCAAAATTATGGCAGCAATCTGGAAATGCTTCCCGAATCAAGGAATATCTTTTCGTAATATCCAATATTACAAAACTACTTCGCTGAGCTTTATCGGTAGGTATTTATACGTCCGATGGCTGTACAAATAGCTGCCATTTGTTACTATTCGCACATGAGGGGATCACAGCGTCGCATCCAAACTGGCGCAGATGTTAGCTTG
Source organism: Ashinkailepas kermadecensis (assembly GCA_034440615.1). Classification (NCBI taxonomy): domain Eukaryota; kingdom Metazoa; phylum Arthropoda; class Thecostraca; family Neolepadidae; genus Ashinkailepas; species Ashinkailepas kermadecensis. Next base: position 38,744 of record JAOTOM010002589.1, on the reverse strand, counting down.
GGGGCTTTAGAAGCCATCGCTGTGATGAAGCTGGACAACGCCACCCACGGCACGAGCCAAGCATTTGTCATCGTGATGCTACAGTAGCTGACGAGAACTTCTCGGTTCTTTACCTAAGTGGCTAGTTTGTGGCATGCCATGTCTGCCCTTGTCTCCCTCTCTCAGCAACCTCCATCTTCTCGAATCACTTCAAAGGCGAAGTTCTAGAAATTCGTTTGGAGTGGTTAACATTTGTACTCGCTGGGTAGATTTCAAGCTTAGGCGGGTTCATAAGGCCTCGTGTTAGAGCCGACATCATCGGTAATGTGGGAATTCTAACGAATGGGATATTTGTCCCCTTGACTGTGCCAGCAGGTCTCCCTGTCGCTGGTTCTCCCTTCTTTGTCCTCTGACCACTCGGCGCCATTCTTTTCTCCCATGACCGCGTAACCTGTGCAGCCTACGCCTCTCATTCTTGGTTCCCTCCCTTCTTTTTTTAATATATATTCTGTCTCTGTCTCCGCCTCTGTCCGTTGATTCTTTCCATGTAACGCCAACCCAAACGCATAATATATCCCGACTAACATGTATCTTTATTGGAAAGCTGGTCCGGAGCTAGAATGCTAATCCTCAGATGCTGTTCGGTATTCATGCGGTACTAATTTCCCTCAAGTCATTTGGGGTAGGTTAGACAAATCCAAATGTGATGATTTATGACTCGTGTTAATTGCAGTCCATGGTAGCAAGAATCAACATCTGTGGCATCCAGATAAACTCACCTGGCTGGGTGCCTTTGATCTATGTGAGACGGCAGGATTTACGCCTCATTTGAGAGTTATCTGATATTAAGGCAGCATTCACAATAACCAGTGGTGCATTTAGAACACGCGCAATCGACGTGTGCATTTATAACTTACACAATCGACGTGTGCATTTAGAGCACACGCAATCAATGTGTGCATTTAGAACACGCGCAATCGACGTATGAATTTAGAACTTACGCAAACGACGCATGCATTCAGAACATACGCAATCGAAGAGGAGATGGTATCAGATAAGCCTGGTTCGGTGAGGAGATGGTACACCATCGGCCTGGTGCGGTGAGGAGATGGTACACCATCGGCCTGGTTCGGTGAGGAGATGGTACACTATCCGCCTGGTTCGGTGAGGAGATGGTACACCATCGGCCTGGTTCGGTGAGGAGATGGTACACCATCGGCCTGGTTCGGTGAGGAGATGGTACACTATCGGCCTGGTTCGGTGAGGAGATGGTACACCATCGGCCTGGTTCGGTGAGGAGATGGTACACTATCGGCCTGGTTCGGTGAGGAGATGGTACACCATCGGCCTGGTTCGGTGAGGAGATGGTACACCATCGGCCTGGCTCGACGAGGAGATGGTACACTATCGGCCTGGTTCGGTGAGGAGATGGTACACCATCGGCCTGGCTCGACGAGGAGATGGTACACCATCGGCCTGGTTCGGTGAAGCTGAATTGAGGTTATGAAGCTTAACTAATAGCTTAGCTAAGCTAGTAAGGCTGAATGAAGCTACAATGCATGAATATTGAAGCATAGCGAAGGCACAACAACCGACAAGCTTCACATGTTGATGGGCGGCCCGCGTCCGCCAGCCTAACCAATTAGTAGGTCGATGGAAAACACCATCCAAGCAAGGATTAATATGTAATTATTGTACTCGGCAAATTTGAACAGCGTACAGCATAATAACTCTACGTGCACTGCCGGAACCTTTAATCCAAGCCCTGTAGCCACACCTTGCTTTGCATCACTCCTATGCAATGGGTGCCATACGAATAGATAGCGCTACCTTTCTCGTTGCAAGTGTTCAGTAGGGCGCATTGTCTATTGCGGTGTGACTGAACATCTCTCATTAAACACATATCATTGCAATCTTACAAGACTACGAAAAGTCATCGACGACGGTAGTTTCGTAGCAGTTTTCTCCGAAATGTTGCCGTTTAGCCGATCGGGTCAGTCTTCCGCGGCGTGCGGTAACTTAGCAACGTGCATCACGTCTCTCCACCTCGTATTTACGCGACTGCGACACACAGCTGCGATACAATGCTGCGACACACTGCTGCGCCGGTGCGACACGCCGTGCCACACCGGCGCGGCGCGGTGGACCGGCAGCGTCGCACCTCGCCCCTGCACGCTTGTTTTGGTCTGTCGCGCTCGCGCCGGCTGGCCGGCCGGCGGCCGGCACAAAAACAGCGGCCGCCGTCCGTCGTCAGTAAAAGGAACACCTCGTTTGGAATGCGTTCCCGCGCCGGCCAACAGTCCAACAGTCGAAAACAGCCGAGCCGTATCAAATGGAAGCGCGTCGCGCCGTCGACGTGTGGTCTGTGGCCGCCCAGCACATCGTCACCGGCCGCGCACAACGTAAACAGATGACGCTGTCCGGCGCGTGCCACGAGTCAAGTCTCGGCTGCTCGATGAAAGCCGTACCACACCGTGCATTCGCTGGCACGCGCACGACAGAGGGCACGCTGCCGGAGAAAGGACAATGCATGCGCACATTTACGTGCTTGCATGAACCCACGCACATACAGGCAGACAGACCCACATACAGACAGCAGGCAGACCCACGCACAGACGGCATAGGGTAAGATTCGTCTCACAATCGAAAGGTTGTGGGTTCGAGTCTCACCTGTCGCTACCTTCGCCGCGACCAATCGGCGTGAGATTGGCGACTCATGACAACGGTCGATGTGTCGTAAAAAAATAACCAATAAAGACGGCAGGCAGACCCACATACAGACCCAGACAGACCCAATACAGACCCAATGCTGAGGGCAGACAGACCCAATAAGACGGCAGGCAGACCCACATACAGACGGCAGGCAGACCCACATACAGACGGCAGACAGACCCACATACAGACGCCAGACAGACCCACATGCTGAGGGCAGACAGACCCACATACAGACGGCAGGCAGACCCACATACAGACGGCAGGCAGACCCACATACAGACGGCAGACAGACCCACATACAGACGCCAGACAGACCCACATGCTGACGGCAGACAGACCCACATACAGACGGCGGGCAAACGCACATACAGACGGCGGCCAATCCACATACAAACGGCAGACAGACCCACATACAGATGGGCTGGCAGACCCACGCAGAAATCTGCGACCCCTTCCATTTCCACCAAATCTTGCAAATCGACAAAGAATAGGCTTCTAAACACACACACACGCCATAGCGGTTCATGGGGCATAGCATCTTCCGATCTCCAGGGGTCAAAATGTGAATGAATGTACCATGATGTATAAAATGATGTACTAGGCAAGCATTCGACACCGCTGCTCATAACACAGACCTAATCACACGGTATCCAAAGTAAGAAATGGTTGACAAGTAGAAGAGCATCACATATTTCACATCTTCGCTCAATGGTTAATCTCCCGTAGGCTTTAACATGGGACCACATGGAGGACGAACAGCACGAATCCTTCTATTTTCTTTTAAATCATGCAACGTGCTCCTCTGCCGGTCGTACGCTTCTGCCTGGAGCCATTTCGCGGGGTGTTAGGAGCTACAGTGTCCATGGCCCAGTATGCATTAATAATTCGTTTTTTCCACATTTGCTCATTTGCATTTGCACATTTGCGCTCTGTGAGATCATTCATTGTCCTTGAGCAGATGCAGTTGTGGCTCTGTTGGGGTGCCTGCTATGGCTGCCGCTGTGGCTCTGTTGGGGTGCCCTCTATGGTTGCCGCTGTGGCTCTGTTGGGGTGCCCTCTATGACTGCCGCTGTGGCTCTGTTGGGGTGCCCTCTATGGTTGCCGCTGTGGCTCTGTTGGGGTGCCCTCTATGGCTGCCGCTGTGGCTCTGTTGGGGTGCCTTATGGCTGCCGCTGTGGCTCTGTTGGGGTGCCCTATGGCTGCCGCTGTGGCTCTGTTGGGGTGCCTGCCGCTGTGGCTCTGTTGGGGTGCCTCTATGGCTGCCGCTGTGGCTTGTTGGGTCTCTATGGCTGCTCTCTATGGCTGCCGCTGTGGCTCTGTTGGGGTGCCCTCTATGGCTGCCGCTGTGGCTCTGTTGTGGTGCCCTCTATGGCTGCCGCTGTAGCTCTGTTGGGGTGCCTTCTGTCGCCTTTCATTTGCTATTATCAAACTAAAATGATACGCTCCCAAGCAAAGCCAGGACAGGTCAGGTGAAAAGAAACATCCAGCTTTATTGTCCCGTATGACCTTTCGTAGCTTAAGGCGTGCTTCACCACCATAAACAGACACGGTAATACCATTTTATGTGATTAAGATCAACTATGTTTCACCACACGTATGCAAACTATTCGGGGTGAAACATAGTTAATTTAAATCACAGAAGAAAAACGTTCTTCCCGCTTTCCAGTTGTGAAGCAGGTCTCTGATATTTAAACTTGTCAACTTGCTGAAGCTTCTGGGGGCCCACCAACTCAAAAAGCTTTGTCTCCCACAATTTCAGAAACAACGGGGGTGGGTGGGTTCCCTTCCCTTCGTGGGCGGCTCCCCATCGAGAGCATGCTACAGCGTGTGCCTGCCCCGTCCAGTCACCACCGCCTCCGCTAACCGCGCCGTCCCGTGCCACAGACGGCGTGCTGAGGTCCAGCAGCAACCACCGGCTACGCCACGGCCGCGGGGAGCCGGGCCGCGAGCACCGGCCGGCCGACGCCGCCGTCACCGCCCAGCAGACGGCCGCCGTCGGCGCCGACGTCACGCTCGACTGTGGCGACGAGGCGGCGCCGGCCGCGCCGTGGCTGCACGACGGCCGGCCGGCGGCGGCGGCGGCGCGCCTCCGGCCACTGCCGGCCGGCCGGCTGCTGATCGCCGCCGTGACGGTGGCCGACGCCGGTCTGTGGCAGTGCGGCGGACGGCCGGAGACGCGGCCGCGCGTCACCGTGCGCGCCGTCCTGCTCAGGGTGTACGGTGAGTGGCGGCCGGCGGCCGGTATTCTTTGTTGATTATTTTGAACCCAGTCAGGAGGTTTAAAGAACTACCCCTAGTTTCAGTTCTAGCATTTTTGTGTGTGTATGCGCCTCTTCCTGTGTTGACCGTGAAAGCGTTTGCAAATTGTATGTCTATATAACCGTCCCTTCTGAGTGGGTATCATGTCTGATAATAGGCCGGCTGTCGCGCATGCTCCTAGTGTCTCGTAGTTTATACCATTTCTGTTTTCATCTCTTACCATCGCAGCCTTGAAATGTTCCGCAACACGCTCCCCGCCTATGTGAATCCTAAGCTCGACCGCCGGCTGTCTTAATCTCATTACCGATGATTGAGCTACCCATCTCCCCCCCCCCCCTCCAGATTACCATAAATTGTGGGTTTGCTAATTGACCGTTTGGTTTTGCGAGCTACATTGCCGGAGGGCCCAGCTTCACCGCCATGTTTTGTTGGCAGCAATTCTGGAAACTAGGATATCTCGAACGCACCCGGAACGGAAGTTATTACAGTTAACGTTGTTTAATACAATGAAGAATGGCTCTTAGATGCTCCTGGGTTTTAGACATTGCGTGTAAAGAAAGCATACGACCTTCAATATACCAGGAGGTGCTGAGTTGACATTAAAAGTAACGTTAAGGATTATACTTTATTACTTTATTACTTAACGTTACTTTTAATGTCAACTCAGCACCTCCTGGTATATTGAAGGTCGTATGCTTTCTTTACACACAGTTAACGTTTGATTATCCACATCTTATTGCGACACCACTCTTCGAGAAATCGCCAGCAAAACAAATCGAAGCTCATTTGGTCTCAAAAGAACATAAATTGCGACAGTTATCATGGAAAGGAAACAAGTTACTCTCAGAGAGTTGCAGTCCTATTCACTACTGTTGCAACCGTCTTTATATACATCACCACACCTGAGCCGCATGTGCCGAATGGGTTTCATTCACATCCATATATTTTCGTCCCACTTCCGTATCGGTTCTGACGTGCGTGAAATAGGATGACGGTAGTGAGCGAACGGGCATGCTCGGCTCGGCCCGCTGCGGATCATTTTCGACTCAGGTAAACACATGCTCGAGTCGCTCGCCCTCCATTTCCTGCGCCATCAGCAGTCGGAGGGGGCCGGCTTCGGTGAATCCACGAGCTCCAATAAACTCGGATGTAATCGCACGGGCCGCCGCCGGGGCAAACTTTCATCTGCAGATATGGAGGATCCCTAATCAAAGTTGTACGCCGAAGACGACGCTATATATCAGCTGTCAATATCATCTGCCCGAATGATAACCTTAGACCGGCCAATCAGAGCGCCGCAGCCGTATCCATAAATCAGTGCAGTTGACTGTTTTTGGCGGCGATAGCTGGCGCGGGGTTTGCCGCGTCATTGCCGACCGCTGATAGGCTGGGATCCGGCGGTCGTCGCCAATAGACGATCAGGGTCCTCAGGGTCCTCAGGGTCCTCACAAGTAGACAATATGAGGAGCTTTACCTGGAGGTCGAAAAGTCCACAGACTGGAACGTGGGGCTCCCCTTTACCAGCGCAACTCGGACACAAGATTGATCAGCATGCGCACGCTTAGTTCCTATGCATGCATAAACACGCACTTGATCATCGTTTGAAAATATGCAACAAACCAGTCCGCTCAACACGAAAGTAGTGTATTAACATTGAACAGCGTCAGACATGTGCAATGCCGTTATATTAGATGCACACCAACCCTCCATAAAATTGGTGTGTTCAAAATCGTTGAAGTATCGCATTGTATTCAAACATTGAAACACCGCGAAAAAGGCCGCTTTTCCTTTACCCCCTCCCCGTGGCACGTGACATATGCGGCGCTGCCGAGCTTGGTGATTGTCATGACCACACTGTGGTGGCTTCGTGCTCATGGGCCCATTGGTTCGGGAGTTATCCCGGTTGAAAAGGAGCCGATTCGGCGCAAATAATTGGTCATATTCTGACGTAAAAATTGCCGTTTCGCATGTTAGCCGGATGAACGACAAAGGATGTAGGCGTAATCCATCCTCCCATCAACCCGCTGTCTCTCACGTGCAACATATTGACCCGATCGTACCTGAATTGTGCCCCAAGGGCAGCCAACACCATGGGCTTTCGCGTGGTGTCGACCATTCCCCGTTCTCTGTGATGCGAGTCGAGTCGGGCGCCAATATGTGTTGATAGCTTTGTCGTCAAAAAGTCCCCAACCCTATGCTGGGTAGCCCTGGCGACGGGCCTCCCGTCCACCAATTTGTGTGTCCATAGCATGCGCCGCTCTCAACTCGGAGGTGCCCACTCAAAACGGATACAGGCGCCTGCCGGCCGGATGCACGCAGTGGAGGGCATCTGGCCGTTAACTCCAAGGGCACGTAGTTCACCGCGTAGTACGTGTATTCACGAAATTTCACATTCGTACGGCATGTGGTGTGTACTGTGGTCCTGACTAGCTGACTTCGACATGAGCCCTGTTGGCGACACGTGGCGGGTGACCACGTGACCACGTGACCACGTGACCCACGTGACCCGAAACCACCACCATGGTCTGTCGGCCGAATCGGCGAATCACGCGTGAAAATTGTGTGCAAAATCGGCGCGGCCATCTCGGCACAGCATGCGCCACAGACACAAAGGCAGATACCGACACAGACACAGACACATACACAGACACAGACACAGACACAGATACGGACACAGGCACAGGCACAGACACAGGCATAGGCACATGCATAGGCACAGACACAAAGGCAGATACCGACACAGACACAGACACATACACAGACACAGACACAGACACAGATACGGACACAGGCACAGGCACAGACACAGGCATAGGCACATGCATAGGCACAGACACGGACATATACACAGACACACACACACACAGACACACATAAACACACACAGATACACAGGCGCGTACACACACACACACACACACACACACACACACACACACACACACACACACACACACACACACACACACGCACACGCACACACACACACACACGCACACGCACACGCACACGCACACGCACACACAGGCACAGGCACAGGCACAGACACAGGCACAGGCACAGGCACAGGCACAGGCACATACACAGACACACAGACATAGAAAACATTCATCAACAACTTTGAAAAAGACCGCCATGTATAGAGATGCAAGGACATGTATCGACGCCTCCGATAGAGATTTATCGTGTCACAGTCACTCTAAATTATACCTACGATTTTGAGAGAAAAACATACGCTTCAGGAAGCATAGATGCACTGAGACTGCAGCGATAAGCTAAGCACAATCTTCCACTAATACATTGAAGCCCTGAGGCTATGTAAGGCCAGAACAATTGATCTGAGCCTTTCATCATGATTTGCGAAACACTCGCTTGCCACGGACATGTGGGCAACAATTCCTTTGTCGGGAAAAATACCTAGCTCGCGTGCGAAGACAGAGACAGAAATTGTATTATCTGGATACTGAGTTGTTTTGTTTGTACCAGGCAACATCCAGGCGATGTAAGACACTGTGAGTCACGTTCTGTCAGAACGTTCCATCACGGATGCCGGTTGGTGGCTCCATGAGCGATCCCGTTTACGTGGAGTCGCTGGGAGTATAATTAGTCAAACGTTGACTCGTACTCTTTCTCATAACTATTTATTTAGACTCCGGATCCAAGTTAGTGTTGATTGCTTCACAAACCATGCCTACGTAATGACAACGAAGCGGAGCTTTCAACGTGGGCCTGAACACAATCCAATATGTAGCGTCAGTGAGGCTCGAGGGAATACACCAATGCACAGCGTGGCACTCCAGCGTGGAGTAATATCCGGTGTGTGTCTTCGAATCCGGCATGCTAATTCGAATTGGTTTCTGTTTCCAGCGGCCCCGGAGCGGCCTCACATCTTGGTCGGAAACGAGCGTCCGGCTGCCAACTCGCCGCTGGACGTGCTGCAGAACACTGTGGTGACCTTGACCTGTGTCTCGACGAGGTCACTGCCGCCGGTCGAGGTGACCTGGTTCCTGGGTCAGCCAGAGGTGAACGTGACCGGACAGAGTCGGACTGCCACCCAGCTCAACGCCGTCGATGACCTCTACTCGACACGCAGTGACCTGACACTGAACGTGACCCGCGACATGACCGGCCAGCGGGTCAAATGTGTGACGTCACATCGAGAGCTGCACGTCCGGCAGCAAGAGTCGGTAGTGCTCAACGTTCAATGTGAGTAGGGCGAATTTGATTTTCGGGTAGTCCCTCTGGTGGTTAACATTGCTCCCAGTGGTGACTTGGTTGGCGAGTCCATGGGACGCAGGGTGGAGAGCAGGTTGCTGTGCACATAGCTGTGTCGCCGGTGGCTAACCACTGATCATGCCATGTATCGACAAGATCATCTCACCTTAGGATTAAACAGAAACCCAAATATATACAGTCCCATTCCATCTTCACCCAGTCAGAAGTAAAAGTACCTAAACGGATCGTGAATGATGGAGATATTTGCTTCCGGTCGCATCAGTTGTACACTTTACCCGTTCTATGATACTCCGCACGTAATTTTATTTTCTTGCCGACCTAAGTTGGTTGACTCAGGGAAGAATAGTGACCGTCATCGTACCCGAGATCCGCACATGGCATAGAGCTGGGAGTGGCCACCATCGTACCCGAGTGCCGCATACCGACTCCGCCTCTGACGTCTGCCGCGGAAGTCAGAATCGTCGAACCCGCAGACCGACTCCGCTTCTAACGTCCGCCGCACCAGTCAGAATCATCCAACCGCAGACCGACTCCGCTACTAACGTCTGCCGCGGCACTGAGAGGTAGCATTGGCGGCGTTGAAACTCGGACTTTATTTTCGACGAAGCAATATCGATTGGCTGTAAGGTCAGCGTGGCAGTGCATCATCAGAAATCACGGCGCAATTGGACTGTCAGAGGGCGTTAATGAATGGTGAGTCGACGACGCCGAGAGCGATGGTGCGTGGGCTGGTGGTGGTCATCGGTTTTCGCGCCGCTACAAGCCGTACAAGCCGTTGCCGCCAGTTCGACTGGTGCCCATGTTAACCTGTCGTCGACTGGCGGCGCTGCCCGCGGCGTATTTGAGTGTGGTGCCTGCCAGTGGACGGGTGGTGTATTTGAGTGTGGTGCCTGCCAGTGGACGGGTGGTGTATTTGAGTGTGGTGCCTGCCAGTGGACGGGTGGTGTATTTGAGTGTGGTGCCTGCCAGTGGACGGGTGGTGTATTTGAGTGTGGTGCCTGCCAGTGGACGGGTGGTGTATTTGAGTGTGGTGCCTGGCAGTGGACGGGTGGTGTATTTGAGTGTAGTGCCTGCCAGTGGAGGGGTGGTGTATTTGAGTGTGGTGCCTGCCAGTGGACGGGCTGAGTGTGGTGCCTGCCAGTGGACGGGTGTTGTATTTGAGTGTGGTGCCTGCCAGTGGGCGGGTGGTGTATTTGAGTGCGGTGCCTGCCAGTGGACGGGTAGTGTATTTGAGTGTAGTGCCTGCCAGTGGACGGGTGGTGTATTTGAGTGTGGTGCCTGCCAGTGGACAGGTGGTGTATTTGAGTGTGGTGCCTGCCAGTGGACGGGTGTTGTATTTGAGTGTGGTGCCTGCCAGTGGACGGGTGGTGTATTTGAGTGCGGTGCCTGCCAGTGGACGGGTAGTGTATTTGAGTGTGGTGCCTGCCGGTGGACGGGTGGTGTATTTGAGTGTGGTGCCTGCCAGTGGACGGGTGGTGTATTTGAGTGTGGTGCCTGCCAGTGGACGGGTGGTGTATTTGAGTGTGGTGCCTGCCGGTGGACGGGTGGTGTATTTGAGTGTGGTGCCTGCCAGTGGACGGGTGGTGTATTTGAGTGTGGTGCCTGCCAGTGGACGGGCTGAGTATGGTGCCTGCCAGTGGACGGGTGGTCTATTTGAGTGTGGTGCCTGCCAGTGGACGGGTGGTGTATTTGAGTGTGGTGCCTGCCAGTGGACGGGTGGTGTATTTGAGTGTGGTGCCTGCCGGTGGACGGGCGGTGTATTTTAGTGTAGTGCCTGCCAGTGGACGGGTGGTGTATTTGAGTGTGGTGCCTGCCAGTGGACGGGCTGAGTATGGTGCCTGCCAGTGGACGGGTGGTGTATTTGAGTGTGGTGCCTGCCGGTGGACGGGTGGTGTATTTGAGTGTGGTGCCTGCCGGTGGACGGGTGGTGTATTTGAGTGTGGTGCCTGCCAGTGGACGGGTGGTGTATTTGAGTGTGGTGCCTGCCAGTGGACGGGCTGAGTGTGGTGCCTGCCGGTGGACGGGTGGTGTATTTGAGTGTGGTGCCTGCCAGTGGACGGGTGGTGTATTTGAGTGTGGTGCCTGCCAGTGGACGGGTGGTGTATTTGAGTGTGGTGCCTGGCAGTGGACGGGTGTTGTATTTGAGTGTGGTGCCTGCCAGTGGACGGGTGGTGTATTTGAGTGCGGTGCCTGCCAGTGGACGGGTAGTGTATTTGAGTGTGGTGCCTGCCAGTGGACGGGTGGTGTATTTGAGTGTGGTGCCTGCCGGTGGACGGGTGGTGTATTTGAGTGTGGTGCCTGCCAGTGGACGGGTGGTGTATTTGAGTGTGGTGCCTGCCGGTGGACGGGTGGTGTATTTGAGTGTGGTGCCTGCCAGTGGACGGGTGGTGTATTTGAGTGTGGTGCCTGCCAGTGGACGGGCTGAGTGTGGTGCCTGCCGGTGGACGGGTGGTGTATTTGAGTGTGGTGCCTGCCAGTGGACGGGTGGTGTATTTGAGTGTGGTGCCTGCCAGTGGACGGGTGGTGTATTTGAGTGTGGTGCCTGCCAGTGGACGGGCGGTGTATTTTAGTGTAGTGCCTGCCAGTGGACGGGTGGTGTATTTGAGTGTGGTGCCTGCCAGTGGACGGGCTGAGTATGGTGCCTGCCAGTGGACGGGTGGTGTATTTGAGTGTGGTGCCTGCCGGTGGACGGGTGGTGTATTTGAGTGTGGTGCCTGCCAGTGGACGGGTGGTGTATTTGAGTGTGGTGCCTGCCAGTGGACGGGTGGTGTATTTGAGTGTGGTGCCTGCCAGTGGACGGGCTGAGTGTGGTGCCTGCCGGTGGACGGGTGGTGTATTTGAGTGTGGTGCCTACCAGTGGACGGGTGGTGTATTTGAGTGTGGTGCCTGCCGGTGGACGGGTGGTGTATCTGAGTGTGGTGCCTGCCGGTGGACGGGTGGTGTATTTGAGTGTGGTGCCTGCCGGTGGACGGGTGGTGTATTTGAGTGTGGTGCCTGCCAGTGGACGGGTGGTGTATTTGAGTGTGGTGCCTGCCAGTGGACGGGTGGTGTATTTGAGTGTGGTGCCTGCCGGTGGACGGGTGGTGTATTTGAGTGTGGTGCCTGCCAGTGGACGGGCGGTGTATTTTAGTGTAGTGCCTGCCAGTGGACGGGTGGTGTATTTGAGTGTGGTGCCTGCCAGTGGACGGGCTGAGTGTGGTGCCTGCCAGTGGACGGGTGGTGTATTTGAGTGTGGTGCCTGCCGGTGGACGGGTGGTGTATTTGAGTGTGGTGCCTGCCACTGGACGGGCCGGCAGCGGCTAGTTACTGGTGGACAATTGAAGTTAGTGACAGAACAAGTCGAAGTCTGCGAAATCTAGTGATTATCGAAACGATAAGCCGCCGTTTTTCGGTCGAACGTCATTTCATGTTAGACCTAAGCTATCAATTTGTGTCCATATTGGCACGCATGGGCCAACCAGGTGTAGCGCAAATAACAGCAATCTGCTACTAGACTCTGCGAAAGGCTGATAACCGCCGGGGGAAATTGACATACCTTATCGAGTAGTATCCATAGCAATTGTGCCACAAGCTGTCTCCGACGACATTACATGTGGATTTGCTCGCGAATATTATCTTGCTTGATGTGTTTGCATGGAACTGGTATTACGAAAAGAAATGATTCAGCCGTGTCTTAACTCAGTGGCCTTAGCCATCCGTAGTTTACGGGGAAGCAAATCGCTTTCAAAATAGCTGCATAAAGCGATCACCTTTCAAACGATGCATACAAATATCTGTCACGTTATGTTATCAGAAGAGCTGGTTAGGAAGAATTGAGAAACAGAGACATGTTTAGCTATTTTGCAATGAAAACTCGACACAGCCATACATGCCCTGCAAGTAAACTTTTAAAAACTAGAACCGCAATAAATCTGTTGGACGTCAGATGTATGATCTAGCTCAATAGAACTTGCGTACAATTGCATATTCCGAACTGATTTGAGGGAATTTTGTTCTCAACATTTTCTCTAGCTTTAGCACGCACACCGGAGGTGGGAAAAATTCGCCCACCCCTCCTGTTTTGGATGATGTCTCAAAAACACGTAAGGACATTGTGATGCAACTTTGACGTTTTGCTAAAAATTGACAAGCACATCCCATGCAATAAGAATTTTGGAAGTACATTGGTAAGTATAGAAACTGCGTGGATGCAAAGACGACCGACCGACCGGCCGCCGATCGTTCCAGGTCACAAAGGCTCCGTCAGTGCGATAGCGCAGCGGCACGGTGTGCCGGCCGATCTCGACCTCATTTGACCATGAAGGCGTTGACTTAGGGTCATGAAGCTTATACTGCAGCGAGGCCACTACAGCCGTAATCTACCCTTCAAATTTTGTACTTCTAGCTTCAGTTGTTGTCGAGAGTTTAAGGGGCCCCGCCCCTACCCTCCGGTCCGCGTTATGTGAGAGGCCCTCCGGCGCGCGTGTTTAAACCTCCCTAAAGTTGGATAGTTGTGTGCATGAAGGTGACAGTAAAACAGGTTTATAAAATATGTCTAGATTTCTAGACAACTGCTGCTTGGTGCAAAGGTCATTACATAATGGCAGAGATGTAGGTTGTGGGCTGTGGGCAGAGCCATTGTCAAATTCCCCCTTACATCCACTATTCAATCGTGTGGCATGATAATTGGATTTGTAGTCGGTTGGTGGTTTGGTAGGTGCTCAGTAACAGTTGCCTGGTCTTGTCCAGACGTCACGTGGCTTCTGCCCTCGGCGTGGATGGTTGTCGGTGTTCTGCAGCGACTGCAGAGAGGGCCCAACACCGCCTCGCGCGACACCCGGCTCCACTTGTCCAGACGTCACGTGGCTTCTGCCCTCGGCGTGGATGGTTGTCGGTGTTCTGCAGCGACTGCAGAGAGGGCCCAACACCGCCTCGCGCGACACCCGGCTCCACTTGTCCAACGTCACGTGGCTTCCGCCCTCGGCGTGGATGGTTGTCGGTGTTCTGCAGCGACTGCAGAAGGGCCCAACACCGCCTCGCGCGACACCCGGCTCCACTTGTCCATACGTCACGTGGCTTCCGCCCTCGGCGTGGATGGTTGTCGGTGTTCTGCAGCGACTGCAGAGAGGGCCCAACACCGCCTCGCGCGACACCCGGCTCCACTTGTCCAGACGTCACGTGGCTTCCGCCCTCGGCGTGGATGGTTGTCGGTGTTCTGCAGCGACTGCAGAGAGGGCCCAACACCGCCTCGCGCGACACCCGGCTCCACTTGTCCAGACGTCACGTGGCTTCTGCCCTCGGCGTGGATGGTTGTCGGTGTTCTGCAGCGACTGCAGAGAGGGCCCAACACCGCCTCGCGCGACACCCGGCTCCACTTGTCCAGACGTCACGTGGCTTCTGCCCTCGGCGTGGATGGTTGTCGGTGTTCTGCAGCGACTGCAGAGAGGGCCCAACACCGCCTCGCGCGACACCCGGCTCCACTTGTCCAGACGTCACGTGGCTTCGCCCTCGGCGTGGATGGTTGTCGGTGTTCTGCAGCGACTGCAGAGAGGGCCCAACACCACCTCGCGCGACACCCGGCTCCACTTCCAGCATTCTCAGTTCAGCAGACGTTTTTGCATCACGACATTTGAAATGTAATAAAATGTCTATTAAAAGAGCAATTCCTTCGTTTATCATGCAAATTTTTCCGAGCAAAATTACTCCTAAGAGAAAAGATGGCCTTGAGATTCCTATGTGCTGCCAGATTAGACGAGTAAAGCGAAGGGCGAGAGTCAGTGTTTCTAAGGGGGAGGTTGTTGCATAATCACATAGTGTCCGGTACTATTTGTTGTATGTTGTAAGGTGAGAGCGGGGAGTTGCGTATTGAGAGCGGAAAGACATCGAGTAGTGTCCGTCGTATCCCGTCGTGTCTGAATATTGTCAGTATCTCCTTCAAATATAAGGGGACAAGAGTCTGTGAAAGCGGGCTCGGTGAAGGAACGTCAGCATGTGGCCAGGTCGACACGTCTTAAATCTCTCCCATTCCAGAAGAAGCTTGTCCGTCGGTGTCCGGAAGTGTGTTCCATTTACAAGTCTGGAAATCTTATTTTGCAAGATGTCAGGTCGATTAGCGTCCGTTAATATAATGCTCCCGTCGTAGAACATGTCGCAGTAGTGGTAATGAAGTCTAGACAAGTTTCATTATGAACATTGCTACGAAGCAATTTGGAGACGGCATAAAGCAGGCTGAAGACAAATGAGTATTAATGTTATTAAACGATTGTGAAACATAAGGGCAATTGAAAGAGTCATTCTCAGATGTTCGCCTGGCAGTGATAGTCTAAAGTTGGCCTCGCTTGTACGGTAAATGATTCTCAATCCAACAATTTATCAAATCCAACAACCGTTAATACCCATGTGCTGATCGGTCTGATAATTAGCAATACGACATCAGCTTGTGCAATAGATTCAACAGCAGAGAAAGCAAACACCAGCGTGTTCCTTTCCAAGTGCATGCCTCCAAATCTATAGGCACCCGTGACGGACAACCGTTCCAACGTCCACATCTTACTACAGGACTACCTCTTACCGCGTCGACCGCTCAACTCCGCCTGGGGCGAGCCACGCGCGCGAGAGGGGACCAGTCGCTTATGGGGAGGGGCCCCACCCAGCCAACCCCCTGGTCTGTCACTGGCCGGCATCACCTATTGCAACACACCGCGAAGGCAGGGTCCGGCCATCTCACTCCCCCAGACACGCCTCACATGTGGCTCCGTTACATAGTATAGGGTGTCACAATCCCGTGACGACACAGCATCCGCCGACCGGCCGTCGCCGCCCGGCATCCGGTGTCGGGCGGCGACAAAGCCAAACATCCGGACCACACCTAGGCGCGAGGCGTCAATCTGCCGACGTCGGAGGCGGCAGATGCCGGCCGACAGACTGGGATCCGCTCGGAGCCCGGATCCCACGATACATATAAGCAGCCGTGATTAGGCTGCCAAACGCATTCGAAAGAGGGTACAAAGTTGGACTTTGGTTAGTTAGTTAGTTAGTTATTTGGGCTTCAGAGCGCTTCGACTAGAGTTGATCATTCGGGCCTATAGAGTTGGACTTTGTTACAGTGGTCTGTATTTACAGCTTTGGTTGAGATCTGTCGAAATGCCCTACGTCTGCTAACCAAAATAGTCAGTCCGGTCGATTACTTTCTAGGGCAAGAGGGCTAATGCAAGGGAAGCCCGAGGTAGCAAAGCTGTGGGGATGTGTGGAGGTGTATGGACCCTGCTTGTCATGCACATATCCATGCATGCTATATATGTTCCGACACTGATCCTGTCGTTTCTACCGGAACAATTTTGAAGTTTGTGGAACCCAATCTGAGCTTGGGGGTCTTCAGCTGTATCAGCACACGACGCTCTAAAGATCACGTTAAAATTGTCAAAAATCGCAGCGCGGGAAGTTTGCCAACAGCAATGGCCCGTATGCGCTACCTGCTAACGATATGTCGAGGCAACGCGGGGTACAATGCAGGTACAGACTATGTAAGTGCATTTGAACCATTACGCTTGGGCTTCATGCTCCATTTGAAGGCTGGAACAACACGCGCCATTTTTGTTTGTTCGTGTCGTCACTGATGAGTTCTAGGCGTCTTTGGAGAGAGCACTAATGTATGTATTATGCTTATGCAGTCAGCCAAGTCTCGGAACGCATTGCGCGGCATTGGAACTTCTAGCTTGCATACGTCCAGTAAACATCCAAACAAACATCCACAGACTAGATAAGATCATTAACTTCGCCACTAGAGTCGTGTCAGGTCTACGGAAATTTGATCACATTTCTGCTGCCCGTAACGAGCTGGGTCTTCTCACCGTAGCTGATCTGCATTTTTTTTTCGCAGCTATACTCTGTTTCACAAGATCATTCTGACGAGTGAGCCCACAAACATTGCCGGCCAAATAACTGCAAACTCTACTCTGCGAAACCATCATACACGTTTAGACGCTCACCTGCACCTGTCAGCTATACACAGAGAGGCGGGCCGCAGGAGATTTCTTTACTCGTCTGTCTTCCACTATAACAAATTTCCTACTGAAATAAAAACAACGAGGCTGTCACACTTTAAGAAACATGCACAAGCATGCCTCCACCAACAAGACTAGTCGCACAAAGGACCAAACAACAGAGGTATGTACACTACGAGCTCACCTTTAGACCATCTCTTTCCTGTTGCTTCTAGAAACAACTCGTTTATAGCTCGTGTAGATAATACGGTGTGTGTCGTGCAGGTAGTGATGCGGGCATTGATTACGTTGGTGTATGGATGTTTGCTGCGCGTCGGCTCACAATATTGACCCCAAACCTCTCCTTTCTTGGTAAATATCTATGAGTTATACCCAGGCTGTCCATAATAATCACTGTACGTGGAGGGCATGTATCGTGAAATAAATAAAGTATTGAATAAATAAATAAAGAAACCCAACTGATGCGTCCAAATGAGTCACTTACACGTGGCGAAAGTGCACAAGCGAAAACAAGCAAGCCAAAAGCGTAGCCACATGGGCTAAATTTCACACTGCGGCCTGGTCTGTCGGGGCGGCTGGCGTAATTGGACGGAAGGTGTTCCGAAGAGTTGCTGCCGTTGACATTTTCCAGAGACGTGACGCCGGGTGTGCTGGGGCCGCGGGTGGAGCAGTATTGGACTTGTTCTGCCTGCCGCCCGCTCGGAGTGTGACGCGAGGCAGGTACTCGGCTCGGGCCGCTGTCTCGTTAGTCTGATCAGGGTGGGGGCAACACCTTGGAGAGCCGGCCACACTCGGTGGGATGATATTATGCTGCCATGTGCTGAGTGGCCACCATCCGACTGAGTGGCGTCAGCCCACCATCCGGCTGAGATCTCTCCAATCAGTCGCACCTTTGCTGAACCTCGAGCCCAGCTGACTTGAGGCTTACGAGCACACCCATTGTGCACCCACTGTCCACTGCTAGACATGTGTGCAAAGGTATCATCTGGCGAGGACTCAACTGGTGACGCATATATTTGCATGGATGATGTCAGAAAGTACATTGATTTATGTGTACCGTGGATGAACATATCAGGCAGTCTAGATCTGATGCGGCAGATAAATGTTTGTTATAGCTTTACGGCACAGATAATTGTAAAAGCATCCTTTCAGGGAACACGTATTTGACTATGTGGAGGGCAAAGAATAGCTAGTTAAAAATGTAGATTTGCACTGGGTTAAGGCCGTTTCAAAACCCAAGTGGTCTGAATGCGTTCATTTCATTGTCACGAGTGGGAGCCGGAGAATTGACAGTAGACACCTAGCACCAGCGGGTACGATGTTAAACGCGACCTGAAGTGCCGGGCGCCCAGCTCCTCCTTCAACGTAGATACTTATGTGAAGTCACACCCCTCGTTTCCCCGTGAAGTAGAGATGGATGCCTCCACTGACATGATCCTGTCATTCTGACACGAGATACCATAAATTTATCATGTAAATACACAAAGCGCTTATGGGCATTATCTGGGAAAAAAATGTAAAGAACGGATCTGAAGCGTTAATATCCTCCATAACTACTTCATCGTGGCAGTATCCGTGGCTAAGAGAATTAGTGGGACAAACGTTCAGGGTGAGTGGAGGGTCGAAGAAACTTTAACATCAGGTAAAATGAGCTGTGCTAGTTAAACACTAGAATGTCATGTAACCTGAAGTTCAAAGTAAGAGAAGCTACGTGTCAAGGACGTTATGGGTCAATCTGGATCAACCTACCTAGCTTATCAATTTCGTGCATTTTTTCCCCACCTCACCTGGCTTGCTTTATCGTTCGGTACTATTACTGGTGCTGTGTATAGTACCACATTATATTAGCATATAGTTCATGGATTCACAAAGATCACTCGCACCTGATTTTATATCGATATCACTCAGCATGGTAACAGCGAGACAATAGCTTCGATGCTGAATTGCATTCGAAGCATCAACCTTGACTCTGAAGGTCCGATGCCATAAAACAACGACCGTATCGTAAAGTCAACTACGACCGTATCGTAAAGTCTGGCGTAGTGCGCCGCTCAGTCAAATCCTCAATAGTACTATAAATTTACTGGCGTAGATTGGGCGAATCCTCTTCTACTACACACGTTCAATCTGAAAGACCGAAGTTGTTTTTCTGCGTTCCATATGACCCTTCGTCTTGATAACTTACAGCTGTTCAAATAGCTCGGCAGCGGTGAAGCTATAAACAAATTGTTGCGAGCGCCCAGTCATGCCAGGGGTAACAGCAAAGCACCACAGTATCCCGTGTTCAAATATGCAATCATTGGAGGGAATCGATACAACATTGAGGTCTCGAGCTCTCCGCAGCAATAGGAAACTCCAACAATGTACTGACGCAAAATAAGCGGGGAATAGCATACCGATTGCATATAACCAATCTATATCGATACGAAGTGTCGAATTAAAAAGAAAGCTGCTTTGTGCTTAACTTTCTAGTTGTGCAGGTCTTTAATCTGCAAAAGCGGTAGGATTGACCTCTTCCGTCTGAAAACTCGTGGGCACCTACCGAACCTGACGATTTCGTGGGCTATGTGGGAGATCGATCCCCACGGGCCCTGGCAGTCCGAAAAAGTGTGGAGGTTCGTGTGGAACCAAGAGAGGGGCTCGTGTTGGCACGCGTAGTGCGCTAAAACGGGTAAGCTGATGAACATCGACCGACAAATACGTACTGATACTCTTAGCTCTGCTGCCATAATATCTCAAACTGTCCTCTAACAGCCCAGATGGCTCTCTTTCTCAACTCAGAGGCTCTAAGCTCTGCCTTTCTAAGCCTTTCCAAGTTCTGAGGATCCTCTCACATCTCAGAGTGCCCTCTCACAGCCCAAAGGGCCTCTTCACATTCACAGGGTCCTTTGGCGGCTCAGACGGTCCTCTCTCGGCTCAGGGGATCTCCCGATCCAGAAGGCCCTCTCTATCGGCTCAAGGGCCCTCTCCAGACTCGGAATACACTTTCCTGGTTCAGAGAGCACTTTTCCGGCTCAGAGGGCCCACATCTTCCTCAGAGGGTCCTCTTCCACCACAGACAGCCCTCGTGACTCAGGCCCTCTGAGTCAGGCTCAAGACCCTCTCCACACTCAGATGGCCCTCTCCAGGCTCAGAGAGTCATTTATCGTTCAGAGGGCCCTCTTCTACTTCAAGGGGCCATCTAAAAGTTCAGATATACCCTCTCCCGGCACAGAACATCCTCTGACAGCTCAAAAGACCCTCTCTGTACCCAGAAGACCCTCCTATCCAGGAGGCCCGCTGCCAACTCAGAGAGCCGGGAATGCCGGGCAGACAACTTGCAAGCTTGAAAGCATTAAACATTAAAAACAATCTGCATTCGTTTTGCATCATGGTCTTGAACATCGTTAAATCTTGGGATCTTCCCCAAACTTGGGCTCTGGGTGCACCCTTGTCCAAAGAGCTCAAGGGGTCGGATTATTCAGCTCTTTCGTTTGGAGGTCGGTGAAGGCCCGTGAGAGACGGAACTTTGTGCTTTGTGACTCTGTTGACTTGTATACCACCCAGCTACCGAGGATTTCTACATATCTATGAGGTAATGGATCTATAGCAGATGAAAACACCTAGTGTTCTTGCGAGTCTTCAACATATCCAATTTTTTTCCCCAAATTTTCTGAGTTTAAAGACCACGAGTCCATAGCGGAAGAAAATTGTACTTTTCAGCAACTTGTTTTCTTCCCATTTAGGGAGCCAGACATAAAATAGTGGCCAAATTCCGTGAAGTCTTTATACTCGAGTGAGTCTGCGAACCGAGAGGATCTCCTCCCATGCGTTTCCAGAGCAATAGTAAACCATGGCACCTACCCTTTTCGACCGTTTCGTTTCGCTTCGCGCCCCTGCGTCCAGCCGTCAAATTTGTTCTCATCGGGACGAAACGACAGCAACACAAACCCATTAGGTATCGGACATTGTGGTGAGAAGTTTCTGTCCAGAAATGACGACTTAAACACAACGCTCAAGTGTACGTCTCACCTGAGTCCTAATGTGCGCAGCCAAAGGATTCCGTTCATAACGCCGTGTGTGGAAGAGTGTATTTCACCTCCATTTAACTCTCGGCCGTGCACTTTTTTGCCGCCTTCCCCAGTGCAGGGGAGTTGTTGCCGCCTTCCCCAATGCAGGGGAATTGTTTCCGCCTTCCTTAGTGCATGGGAGTTGTTCCCCAACGAAGGCGAATTGTTGCCGCCTTCTCCAGTGCAGGGGAGTTGTTGCCGCCTTCCCCAGTGCAGGGGAGTTGTTGCCGCCTTCCCCAATGCAGGGGAGTTGTTGCCGCCTTCCCCAATGCAGGGGAGTTGTTGCCGCCTTCCCCAATGCAGGGGAGTTGTTGCCGCCTTCCCCAATGCAGGGGAGTTGTTGCCGTCTTCCCCAATGCAGGGGAGATGTTGCCGCGCCGCCTTCCCCAATGCAGGGGAGTTGTTGCCGCCTTCCCCAATGCAGGGGAGTTGTTGCCGCCTTCCCCAGTACGTGGGGGTTGTTGTGACTTACCTAGTGTTTCCAAAGGGAGAGCGCTAGCGATGTCCTACAAAACCACCATGTTCCATATAGCGAGATCTTACGATTGACACCCTGCTTTTATATTTCGGGTTACTGGTTGATCTGACAGGCCATGCAACTTTTTTTTGAACGATGGACAATTTTGCGTTCAGTAGCTACATGTGCATAGACGATAACAGCCACGACGATAACAGCCATAGACAGCCATAGACGATAACAGCCACGACGATAACAGCCATATACAGCCATAGACGATAACAGCCACGCACTTGAAGCATTCACCATGGTATTTCCTTGGAATACTAGTATTCTAAGTCCCTTGGAATACTAACGATGATTTGGATATTTCACGACGCAGTCGATGCGCCCCTAAGCCCGCCACTCCGACCCATATATTAAGGGCGAGGTGAGGTCAATGTGTTAGCCTCTTCATGGTAGCATCCGAAATGTAACTGAAAACGCTATGTGCTAGCATCCAGCAGCCAGTACTCAGTGCCAAGTGCCCAGTAGTCAGTACGCAGTACCCAGTGGCCAGTACCAAGCGCCCAGTATCCAGTAGCCAGTACCAAGTGCCCAGTAGCCAGTACCCAGTAGCCAGTAGCCAGTACCCAGCATCCAGTATCCAGTACCCAGTAGCCAGTAGCCAGTAGCCAGTAGCCAGTGCCTTGAGGTAAAAATGGACGCCGAATTCAGTGATGGCGTCAAATTGACATTCTTAACTCCCGGAATAATTCAACAGTTGAAACGCGTTACCTGATAGGGTCAAGTTTGCTCAATGACGTCGAATCGTCGGTAAATTTGTATTACAAGGTGTTAATCGGAGGTTGAAAAAAAATAAAATGTCATGTTTATGAAAGTGATTAAAACTATGGGACCACTCGTGTCTGTTGGAACTGTTTACTTTTCAGTTGGGAACAAAATAATACGAAGCAAGGGGTTTTGAGTGAGGAAATATATAATGCTGAATAATGTAGAATTCAACAGAATCACTTAACCTTCATTAACCTAGCTTAACCTAACTTACCCTAGCCTGGCCTTCTTTTTCATATTTGTTTGTGTAAAATATCAAAACCTTTGTTCTTACAAATTTGTAACTTTCAAAAACTAAACCCCGGGGACGAGTGGTCTAGGGGTAAGATGCTCGTCTCACAATCGAAAGATTGTGGGTTCGGGTCTCACCTGTCGCTACTCTTCGCCCGCGACCAATCGGCGTGAGAGATTGGCGACGCTATATGACTCAATGGTCGACGTGTCGTAAAACCAATAACCAACCAAAAACTAAACCTAACCTAATATAACCTGGCCTAAGTTCCCTTTTTGGAGAAAATAAAGTTCTTGGAGAAAAAAACAAGAATTGCATTACCTAACCCCGAGTCATTTTCGCCCACCATTGTTAATTCAAAACGCAATATATTCGGCAGGCGCACTTCCAAGTAATGCAAAAGTTGAAAGGCGTCGCCGCCACTCAATTTCAAAGTTTGGGACCAGTTTTCCTTCTGCCTCCCCCCCTGGCTCTTGCACCCCTGCCCATATCTATGGATACTGTTTGGTACTTAATTTGAAAGGCGCTTGGTTGTTCTTTTTGTGCGATAAGTAGGTAGAGCTATATTTCTTGGATATTCGGCCACTGCAGTGACCGAATTGACTGTGCTATGCCTACTGCAAATGGATCGAGTACCTAGCCATGGGTACAACGTCCTACGTGAGGCATACACGTCAAATTTTCCGTGTTTATTATTTAATCAATTATGTTGCATAATTATTTATTTACTTCGGGTAATGCAATATTATTCCTTCAAAACAAGGTTCCATTTTCACACCCTGGAACAAGATAATAGGAGCACCGAATACAAATCACATCAATACTGTATGTCAGTAAAAGTAGAAGTGAAGCACCTTTGTGCCGTGACGGCATTCCGGCCCCCGTTCCAGACCGACAGAGCGACAGACCGACAGCAAACAATGCGCCGCCTCTGCTTTCAGATCCGCCGCGATTTACTGTGATTCGAACCCCCGCTTTCGGACACCCGATTCTGCGAGGAATGAGAGTGAATCTCACCTGCCTGGCGGACGCCAATCCGCCAGTTGTGCCGCACTGGGCGAAAGGTGAGCGATACCACGGCGGCTGCCGGAGCGCCAGGGACATCATCGCTAGTGCATACACACAGTTCGGCAGCTCATCCTTTGCGATGTACGATAGGAAAGCGTGTTTCGATGTGGCGATAATTTAGATTAGCTGGACGTAGATCGAGAATCGAGAAAAAGAAGCGCAGTTGGAGCAAGGCTCTGGGAGACAGACTGGAATAAAGCATAGCGATAATCGCAGTGTCACAGCCTGTGCCACACCGACCAATAGCGATAGTCGCAGTGTCACAGCCCGTGCCACACCGACCAATAGCGATAGTCGCAGTGTAACAGCCCGTGCCACACCGACCAATAGCGATAATCGCAGTGTCACAGCCTGTGCCACACCGACCAATAGCCGTAGTCGCAGTGTCACAGCCCGTGCCACACCGACCAATAGCGATAGTCGCAGTGTCACAGCCCGTGCCACACCGACCAATAGCCGTAGTCGCAGTGTCACAGCCCGTGCCACACCGACCAATAGCGATAGTCGCAGTGTCACAGCCCGTGCCACACCGACCAATAGCGATAGTCGCAGTGTCACAGCCTGTGCCACACCGACCAATAGCGATAGTCGCAGTGTCACAGCCCGTGCCACACCGACCAATAGCCGTAGTCGCAGTGTCACAGCCCGTGCCACACCGACCAATAGCGATAGTCGCAGTGTCACAGCCCGTGCCACACCGACCAATAACGATAGTCATAGTGTAACAGCCCGTGCCACACCGACCAATAGCGATAGTCGCAGTGTCACAGCCCGTGCCACACCGACCAATAGCGATAGTCATAGTGTAACAGCCCGTGCCTCACCGACCAATAGCGATAGTCGCAGTGTCACAGCCGTGCCACACCGACCAATAGCGATAGTCGCAGTGTCACAGCCCGTGCCACACCGACCAATAGCGATAGTCGCAGTGTGTCACAGCCCGTGCCACACCGACCAATAGCGTTGCTATGCTTCGTCGGCCACTGGAGCGGGCGCGGTGGCCGGCCCACGATGCTCACTTTGAGTCATGCAGCTTCACGGAAGACGTCGTAACTAGCGCATCCGAGCTACAAAGCTGTCACGGACAACATCGTGTGTTCATGACGTCACAGCGTACAGGGTGGAGCATCCTCATGTTCAAAATCCCAACGTGGAACGTCACGACGCATAACGTAATCACATATCCATCTTCACGTCCTTGTCGGAGATCATGATGCTCAACTGCACACCCTCCAGCATCGTGGCGTGAGGCTGCACGATGTCGACTCTGGCCGATATCGTGACGTGACGCTGGTGACGTGACGCCGCGCCCTCAGACGAGTCGGTGCCACGCGTGACGGACAGGAACGGCACGCTCATCTTCAACCCGATCAGCACGCCAGACGCCGGCTGGTACCGCTGCACCGCCCACCACCTGGGCAACAACGTCTCCTCCTACAGCTTCTTTCTCAACGTTATGGGTATGCACCGAGGTCGGCTGGCCCGCGTGGGGGTCGTCTGCCCGTACAAAATGGCAGTTGTAAGAGAAACGGCCTTCAGGCCTGATGAAGGCACATTCGGACCGCAGGACGTTGGGCGTCATCATATCACAGTTGACCCTTTCAGACATTGTGAGAGCAATTCGAGCTAAAAGTTAGCTAGCTCAGGCTTTGGCAAGCCCCATCGCCGGTCTACACTTTCTTACTTTCGCTTGTGTTGCTTGCTTTGGGTGCGCTTAACCCAGGAGCCTCCCAGATTCATTAGCACGCCTCGTCTCCTTGGCAAAGTTGCGCTGCTAGTGCTGTGTCTTATTCAGAGTGATTTTAACACCGGATTACGTGTCATTTTTCGACTCTGCTTTGTGTGTGTGTGTGCATATCCCGTCTTTCCAGTCATCCCTGTCAAAAGCTACAGATTTGCACTATTGTCAATTGCAGCATTGGGGCGGTATGATTTAAGCTTCAAAAGCTTTCAGCTTTAAGCTTTAAATGGAAGCTTTCGAAATTTGTATATGAATATTGCATGACTATTGATCCCGTGCTTGAATCATACTCTTTTTTTCACACGGAAGAGGTTCCGCACTGAATTGCCGTGAGATCCGATTGTTATTAAATTTGGACCGACCCGTGATTAGTGCCGCTTCCACCACTGTTCATTGCTGATATTTATATCGCTCGGATTGCTGTGGTGCGGTCCCGTCCTGCCGTGGTTTGTTGGTGTTGGTATTGGTGTTCTCCGTGTTCGACGGTCCGAACCAAAGCTGTGCTTACGATCGCTGGTGAGCTGAACCTATCGATTACCATAAATCTGTGTTCGTTAGGATCTGTACAAGCTATGTGTGATCAAAAGGTGTTGTACGGTGTTTATTTTTTTTTAAAAGATCTATGTGAATTGCGACCAAACGTGGAGTCCGTGAAGGACCGCTCTGCTAAGTGCAACCAAAAGGACCGCTCTGCTAAGTGCAACCAAAAGGACCGCTCGGCTTGGTACAAACAAAAGGACCGCTCGGCTTGGTACAAACAAAAGGACCGCTGTGCCAAAAACAAAAAGACCGCTCATTGTAACCAAAAGGACCGCTGTGTTCATTGTAACCAAAAGGACCGCTCTGCTGAGTGCAACCGAAAACGCACGTGGCTAAGCCGGCTTGCACCACTTGCCGCGCACCATGTAGCCGCGCCAAGTAGATAGCTTGAGTCAATTCGTAGCCGTCTCGCCCCTCACCATGGGTGCAGCCATGATTTTCTTATGGAGGCCCGACCCAATAAAAATGTAATTGTATTAAACCGCTTTCGGCGCGCGAAAGCGGTCCGAGTTTGAAAAATTGAAAATATTTTGCTGGCAAATCCAAATATTTCTTGTTTGATCCTACGCATTTTTTTGTTAGGGAGTGCCGGGCTCCACCCCCTTCCTCGCCCCCTCCCTTGACTGCGCCTTTTCCCCGGACGAATGCGCCGTCCGTCCAGCAGGCCGACTGTGGCCAGCTGCTGCTGCGCAGACCTTGACGACAATAATCGCCATCATTAGTTGCAAGCCTGCCGGATCCAGATGTGAAGGGCGCCGGCGGCTGTCGATCTCAGTTTGCTGTGTGCTGTTTTCCGGCGGCTGCTGTTGAGTGTCGACGAAGCCGAGAACCGTCCTGGTGCTGGTGGCGGTCGGTTCTGTTAGGGGCCGCCCAGATCTCCACTTGTGATAACTGTTCAGCCAAGGCCGAGAGCAGCAGTGTTTGGAGTGGGGAAACACCATCTGGTACATGTGCTAGCTGCTGGAAGGCATCGGGACACGCTGGGGATCGATATGGCGCGGGGTAACTCATTGGGCTGGGCTGCTAAATACAAGCATAGTGTCCATGTGGGGTGTCAGTAGTAAATCATTGCATGGGTGCTATGTTCAGAAGTGTTGTTGTCACCAGCTGAAAGTCTATCAGGGCGTCCGTCAAATCAACACCGTGACGACTGATCACAGATCACAACACTGATTTGGCTCTTTATCCCTTCCGCTATCCCATGGTGTTCCTCAGGGATCCCTGGTTGGTCCCTTGCTGTTCAGCATCTTCATGAATGACCTGCCAGCATACCTTCCATACGGACGTCTGGTATCATATGCCGACGACACCCAGCTGCTAGACTCTGCACATCCTGATGAATTACCCGTTCTTAAATCCCGGCAGGAGAACACCATCCTTGCTATTCAGTCTTACTTCACATCCAACTCCTTGAAGATGAACCCCACTAAAACTACCCTACTGCTTGTCGGCACGACCCAATCCCTAAAAAAAGCCACATCCTACCAACTCAACATTGGCAGTCACGTCCTAACCCCGTCGCCATTCGTGAAGATGCTGAGAGTCATCATTGACCGCACCCTATCCTGGGAGGAGCACATATCCCACGTTGTCAAAAAGTGCAACTCCACCTTGTTCTGTCTCCACAATATCCGTCACCATCTCACACCCGAAGCACGCAAACTCCTAATTCAGTCTCACGTCTTTCCCTACATCCTATACTGCCTCCCTGTTTGGGGCGGGGCTGCCCAATGTCACCTTGGACGAGTGCAGAAGGCGATCAATTTTGGGGCTAGGATCGTCGTAGGGGCTCGTCGTCGTGATCATATCTCGCCGACAGTGGCAACGCTGGGCTGGCGCAGTGTCCGTGACCTCATCACCCACCGCGACAATATCGCCGTGTTCAGAGCCCTGAATGATCCGCGAGCCCCCGAGGCGATCCGTTCTCTGTTCCGCCGGCGGTCGGATGTCTCCCGGCGCTCCACTCGTGCGACGGTGGCTGGGGCACTGGAGCCACCGCCTTTCCGCCTCAGCATGTCACGTAGAACCTTCTCCTTCCGGGCAGCCTCGGCCTGGAACCTACCGCCGCCGGCCACTTCCGCTTCTCGGATACGGGGCGAGTTCGTCGCGATGCTGAACAACGTCTTATAAATTGATTTCACGTGTTCGGTTTTCACCTGTATACTGTTGTCTTGAAGCTTTCATTTTTGCTCATGTTTGTGAAATGTAGCTGACTGTATTCTGACACAAACCAAATATTAATCCATTTTATGGAATTGGTTTGTTAAATCTCGCAAATACAAATACTAGACGAGAAAGCGTCCGTTAAATCAACACTGTGACGAGAAAGCGTCCGTAAAATCAACACTGGCGAGAAAGCGTCCGTAAAATCAACACTGTGGCGAGAAGGCGTCCATCAAATCAAAACTATGACGAGAAAGCGTCCGTCGAATCAACACTGTGACGAGAAAGCGTCCGTCGAATCAACACCGTGACGATAAAATTACCTGCTGCCATACACAACCATGTGCGATACTGGGGGATCGAGCTGCCAAGTTTCGAGCATGGCATAATCACATTTCATTACCTTACAACACAATCTTGACTATGCTCACAGGATATGGCCACATGATACGAATGCCGATCGATTGAACACGAGTGCTTCTTCGTCTCTCTCTCTCTCTCTCTCTCTCTCTCTCTGTCTCTGTCTCTGTCTCTGTCTCTGTCTCTGTCTCTGTCTCTGTCTCTGTCTCTGTCTCTGTCTCTGTCTCTGTCTCTGTCTCTGTCTCTGTCTCTGTCTCTGTCTCTGTCTCTGTCTCTGTCTCTGTCTCTGTCTCTGTCTCTGTCTCTGTCTCTGTCTCTGTCTCTGTCTCTGTCTCTGTCTCTGTCTCTGTCTCTGTCTCTGTCTCTGTCTCTGTCTCTGTCTCTGTCTCTGTCTCTGTCTCTGTCTCTGTCTCTGTCTCTGTCTCTGTCTCTGTCTTGTCTCTGTCTCTGTCTCTGTCTCTCTCTCTCTCTCTCTCTCTCTCTCTCTCTCTCTCTCTCTCTCTCTCTCTCTCTCTCTCTCTCTCTCTCTCTCTCTCTCTCTCTCTCTCTCTTTATTGCTTTGAGACAATGACGTGTCTCGTCATCTTCGTCTCTCTCTCTCTCTCTCTCTCTCTCTCTCTCTCTCTCTCTCTCTCTCTCTCTCTCTCTCTCTCTCTCTCTCTCTCTCTCTCTCTCTCTCTCTCTCTCTCTCTCTCTCTCTCTCTCTCTCTCTCTCTATATATATATATATATATATATATATATATATATATATATATATATATATATATATATATATATATATATATATATATATATATATATATATATATATATATATATATATATATATATATATATATATATATATATATATATATATATATATATATATATATATATATATATATATATATATATATATATATATATATATATATATATATATATATATATATATATATATATATATATATATATATATATATATATATATATATATCTCTATCTCTATATCTATCTATATCTCTATCTCTATCTCTCTCTCTCTCTCTCTCTCTCTCTCTCTCTCTCTCTCTCTCTCTCTCTCTCTCTCTCTCTCTCTGTCTCTCTCTCTCTCTTTATTGCTTGAGACAATGACGTGTCTCGTCACCACAGAGGAGGCGGTCGGCGGCGGGTCGAGCTTCAGGACCGTGCAGACGACAGTGGGCGCGCCGGTGTCACTCAAGTGCGACGACTCGGATGCTGACCGGTCGCGCGCCGCGCCTTGCTGGGTGCGTGAGAATCCCAGCGGTGGACAGCCAGCCGTGGCGTCACGAGGTCACAGGTGAGAAGGCCGTGTTGTCACGAGGTCACAGGTGAGGTGGCCGTGGTGTCACGAGGTCACAGGTGATGAGGTGGCCGTATTGTAACGAGGTCACAGGTGAGAAGGCCGTGTTGTCACGAGGTCACAGGTGAGGTGGCCGTGTTGTCACGAGGTCACAGGTGAGGTGGCCGTGTTGTCACGAGGTCACAGGTGAGGTGGCCGTGGTGTCACGAGGTCACAGGTGAGGTGGCCGTGGCGTCACGAGGTCACAGGTGATGAGGCTGTGGTGTCACGAGGTCACAGGTGAGGTGGCCGTGGCGTCACGAGGTCACAGGTGATGAGGCTGTGGTGTCACGAGGTCACAGGTGATGAGGCTGTGGTGTCACGAGGTCACAGGTGAGGTGGCCGTGGTGTCACGAGGTCACAGGTGATGAGGCTGTGGTGTCACGAGGTCACAGGTGATGAGGCTGTGGTGTCACGAGGTCACAGGTGATGAGGCTGTGGTGTCACGAGGTCACAGGTGAGGTGGCCGTGGTGTCACGAGGTCACAGGTCATAAGGCTGTGGCGTCACAAGGTCACAGGTGATGAGGCTGTGGTGTCACGAGGTCACAGGTGAGGTGGCCGTGGTGTCACGAGGTCACAGGTGATGAGGCCGTGGTGTCACGAGGTCACAGGTGAGGTGGTTGAGCGCTGCTGGCCGCGCAGCCATCTCGGCAGAGCCGTGCACCGCCGGAGCACCCTGTCTGACCTGTCACCCATCAGAAAACCTTGGTCTGATCAGTGAGCAGTCAGAGTATCCTGTGTGATCTGACCTGATCTGTCGCCCATCAGAAAACCTTGGTCTGATCAGTGAACAGTCAGAGCATCCTGTGTGATCTGATCTGATCTGTCGCCCATCAGAAAACCTTGGTCTGATCAGTGAGCAGTCAGAGCATCCTGTGTGATCTGATCTGATCTGTCGCCCATCAGAAAACCTTGGTCTGATCAGTGAGCAGTCAGAGCATCCTGTGTGATCTGATCTGATCTGTCGACAAAACACATCAGAGCATCCTGATCTGATCTGATCTGTCGCCCATCAGAAAACCTTGGTCTGATCAGTGAGCAGTCCGGGCATCCTGTGTGATCTGATCTGATCTGTCGCCCATCAGAAAACCTTGGTCTGATCAGTGAGCAGTCAGAGCATCCTTATGTCGCCCATCAGAAAACCTTGGTTGATCAGCAGTCAGAGCATCCTGTGTGATCTGATCTGATCTGTCGCCCATCAGAAAACCTTGGTCTGATCAGTGAGCAGTCAGAGCATCCTGTGTGATCTGTGAGCAGTCAGTGTACTCTGTGTGAGCTGTGAGCAGTCAGAGCACCCTGTGTGATCTGTGAGCAGTGAGAGCACCTTGTGTGATTTGTGAGCAGTCGGAACGCCCTATCAACGGCGAAAAGGGCAGCCGGTAAGCCTTCTACCCATGCACTTCCCTTCCCTGCTACAAATTTCAACCAGGCCATCAACGCATTCTTCGAGCTTAAATGGCAGATAGCGTGGGACTCCATCGATAATAACAAGCTCAAAACATAGAAAAGCCGTCTAGTGTTATGGGAATCATCAGTGAGGAAGTCCTGGTGAGAAGAAGTAGTACTTGCTAGGCTGAGGATAGGGCACACGTACTCCACCCATCGTTGTTTGGTAGTGACCGAGTCGAGGCCGATCTGTGCGCATTGTGATGTGCCTTCTACAGTGTGCCATGCTCTTGTCATGTCCCCGCTTTCGAGTGCAGCGAAGACGGCATTTTGGGCGACGAGTGGACTCGCTTACGCCTACTGACATTCTAGGTGATGATTTGCGTCTTATCCAGACGGGCAAATTATTTGAATATATCTCCGACATCAAGCTCAATGTCATCTGCCCGTCACTGTAGCAAGTTTTTCCCTCGTGCATGTGTGCTAAAGGGTATGACTTTGACGTGTGTAACCGTGTACATTTATTACTTCAGAGGAAGGCCTGATTATAATTAACCGGTAGCAAACTATTAGTTATGGGCGCAAAATGACCAAACCTGGTCGATGCGCCCTAAAGCTTAAATAACCAACCAACCAACCAACGCCCTGTCAAACATTTAGCTTGCCAGAGGAACGTGTTGTGTCAACCAGCTACCAAAGCCACTCTAACTAGTTGAACGGTTACTGGACTTCATCTACAAATTACCATGGCATTCTTGTCCAGCTCAAAGGCCACCAGCGCGCCTCTGTGCCATTCAAAAGTCAACACGGCTTTCATCTATCTATATATATATATATATATATATATATATATATATATATATATATATATATATATATATATATATATATACTATAATATATATATATATATATATATATATATATATATATATATATATATATGCATCGGATACACGATACCTACAGGTAGCATGAGCCTCATTCACCTATATCAGATATGTGATGCTTTTTAGTTAACATCAGCCTCATTCACCTATATCGCATACGTGATGCTTACAATATAACATCAGCCTCATTCACCTATATCGGATACGTGATGCTTATCATGTAACCAAATGAGGATTGTCCTCTGCATGTTCACAGAGGTTGTCATTTACATGACCTAAGGCGCATAGAATACGTTGAGGGAAACAACTGATTCGCGCTGATTATCCTGATCAATGGCTGCTTTTGTGAAGCACGCTTCATTAATGGGATACTCTGTGGATCCAACTGTCGATGCTTTGGCCACTAATTCTGAGACGAAGATGCCGAAGCGGCAACGTTATGCACTAACAAGCATTGTACCACTTTGTCGACCCTCACCACTTCAGCAATGTGTATTCTCAGCGTGTCTCGGCTGAAGCGTATGTATACTTAGCGTGTCTCAGGTGAGGGGTATGCCTACGTGCGTGAATGCTGTACAGACGAACGCAAGATGTTCTCCACTTCGAACACAACTGTGTTCATGGTTCCATGAACACTGAGCACAATTCGACGCGAGGAGTAGCATTCCGCCTTCATTACCGGCCATTGAAATGTCGCGTCGCCAGCCGAAAGCCGCCGTGCACGTGGCTGGTGGCCATCACCACCACACACCGACCTGCGGCGGTCGGCTGCGCTCCAAAGCCGGTCAAAACGC
This sequence comes from Ashinkailepas kermadecensis, assembly GCA_034440615.1. Taxonomy (NCBI): domain Eukaryota; kingdom Metazoa; phylum Arthropoda; class Thecostraca; family Neolepadidae; genus Ashinkailepas; species Ashinkailepas kermadecensis. Next base: position 5,710 of record JAOTOM010002589.1, on the reverse strand, counting down.
GGCACCGACTGACTGCCGCCGGCTATCGGTTCCATTGATCAGTGCCACCAACCGACGGCTTCATAATTTAGCGGCTTGTTTCGACGCCGGTCAGCGCGCTTCGATAATGCAGCAGGCGGCGCTGTGTGGCAATTCCGACGAGCGGGTGGCGACTGGAATTCGTGGCCTCATGTCACGTTCCGACGCGAGAACTCAACGTCTGGTTATGTATCAACGTCTGGGTGCATATTAACGTCTGGTTAGGTGTTAACGCCCGAGTACGTGTCAACGTCCCGGTACGTGTCAACATCTGAGTACGTGTCAACATCTGGGTACGTCTCAACGCGACGGTGTGTCACCGTTAAGCGCCTGAGTTCCACCGCTAGGCGCCTCGGTTTCAAACCGTGAAACGATGTTCCACTGCAGGACGCTGAAACTGGTGAATGGTACTGTTGATTGGCTATCGGTCTGACGACAATGGGCGAAGCACGGCCGCTGCAGTGGAACAGCCCATAAACCAGTACTTCCCGCCGTGCATTTGAACACATCGCCAAACGGTGCCTGCTGCGCTGCAGTGTGACGTGTGGGTTTGGCATTGGAGGGAATTGTGTGTAACTTTGGAGAGCGTCACGACCACACTGTTCGTCCACATTGGGTGACCGACTGGCCGAGCAGTCAGATTTATGTGGCGTTCTCGGACTTCTCAGTCTGCAGCAGAAAGCACACTTTAGAGGACGGGGTACCGTATCGTTTCTCGTGCATGCTGCCGGTGCGTATTCATGCTGCTGTTGTTCTCTGCGTTGCAACAAATGCACGATTTAGCAAAATGAGGCGTTTGCACACGGGTTGGACAGGTAACAAACTTCCGATTCCACGTGGATTCTGACTGAATATTGATAGACCGACACAGATCTATCGCGGCAGGTTGGCTCGCCTGCGGTGATGTCAGTTGCTATGCTCCAGCGTCAGCCGTGTTGACCGGTGTGTGCACGTGGCAGGATGTGTCTGAAGGGAGCCACGTACGAGGACACGGGCATCGACACGTGTCAGATGCTGTGTTGACCGGTGTGTGCACGTGGCAGGATGTGTCTGAAGGGAGCCACGTACGAGGACACGGGCATCGACACGTGTCAGATGCTGTGTTGACCGGTGTGTCTTCACGTGACAGGATGCACCTGGACGGGGCCACGTACGAGGACACGGGCATCTACACGTGTCAGATGCCGCCGATCTCGGAGGCTGACACGGAGCGGCGGGCCAGGGCTCGCAGCTTCTTCGTCAAAGTGACAGGTTCGTGTGGCGCAATCGTCTCTGGTGACAGGTGTGTGTGTATGTGTGCTTGTCTGTATATGTGTGTATGTGTGATGGGCCAGTGTGGCAGGTCTCCGTGACGACCATGTCGTCTGGTCCATGTGATGGGTAGGTGTGACATGTCGGTGTGTTTGGTGTACGGACCGGTTTAGCAGGTATCCGATTGAAGATCATGCGTCTGGTGCACGAGATTAGGATAATGCATGGTGTGCGCCAGTGTGTTGGTTGGTTGGTTATTGGTTTTGCGACACGTCGACCGTTGAGTCATGTAGCGTCGCCAATCTCACGCCGATTGGTCGCGGGCGAAGATTGTAGCGACAGTGGTGAGACTCGACCTTTTACACACTTCGATTGTGAGACGAGCATCTGTGCCCCTTAGACTAATGGCTCCCCGTTGCGCCAGTGGCGAAGTCAGGATCTTGTCCGGGTGGCATTTCAAGAAAGCCCCTTTATACTTTATACTAACTTAGGGCCCCCGCATTCCCGAAACTCCTCGTATTTCTGGTACTTTGTTTTCAAAGAGACCCTATTTATACATATAATATATATATATATATATATATATATATATATATATATATATATATATATATATATATATAAGATGATTAAGTTCCTGGGAATTAGGCACACCGCGCTGGTATGGACCCAACCCAACCAGGACCTAACCAGCTTTAGATATCTGGAAGGCTTGGGTGGGTCTGGGTGGATTCACTCGCTTTAATCTTACAGCTTTTTTGTGATTTGGTTGTACTGCTCAATGCTGCTGCGAATGTTCTGATCAGCAGATGTTTAAGGCTATAAGAGGCATGCCATTTTTATATGCATCGTTGCTGAGCATTGGGCAAGAAAATTGAGCTTCCGTGCCGGATGATACATTTCATAATCCATTGTATGAATCTACATCTGCTTAAAGCAACAATTAATATTAAATGAATGGTGAAGGAAGGGACCTAAAAAGTGTGCAAATATAATGGGAATATAACTTGCATATACACCAACAAGTTTATTCCTGGGTATGACGCCATCCATTGTTGTATTTTTCGTCCGGAAAATAAATCCGCCGCGCTTCAGAAATGCGCACGCTTTGCCGTCGGCGTCGAATGATTTTGAAACCCGAAATACGACACTGTGTGTCTCCCATTGCGGAAATGTAATTTTCCGTCGGTGACGGTGCTTTTTGATGAAACTCGGCTCAGTGCACACGCTACACGACCGTGTAATATTTTCTAGTACCTGACCTAAAGCAACCAACCAACCAACCAACTAACCAACCAACCAACAAACCAACAAACCACACCCGCATCAGTCTACCTTCCAGCCAAGACCGCGGTAGCACTGCTCCACCACCCCGTTAATAACCTTTGTCAGGGAACTTGCACAACTTGCGAGGACTTGCTCTCGGGTAATTGCCCATTACCAACATTTACTAGCTGAGTCTGGTCTGAAGGGATGCTGTTATGCTGCATTTCATCCGAAGGCACGTGCAGTGTCTGTGAAGTCAGTACTCGAAGTTAGTGGCTCTGTGAGGCTAAGGGCGGTTTTCAGGGGTGGGTAAGGTAAGCATTGTTTACCCATGAGTGGAAGCACTGTGATGTTTAACAGACATTTTGCAGTGAAAAGTTAAGTTCAAATACACCCTAATTCCTAAATATATCAATACCTCCAGTAAAGATTCTCCTCTTGTAAGCCCGACCCATGGCAATTAGTTTCCCATAATCAAATGAATCTAAGCATAATAAAAACCTTGTCGTAGCTCGCTTTTCTCGCTGACAGGAAAAACACCTAGATTGACAGTTTTTCCAAATTTAATGCACAAAGGTAACGGAGGTCACGTGTTTGGAATGCATCTTGTTGCATACCAGAATATAAGATGAATTCAATTAAAAGAATGATAAACAATGTACAATTGCATTTGCTGCTCTTCCTTGTGGACATATATAATTAATGCATCCACCAAAACATGTAAACATTTCCTATTTCTTCTTAGCTCTCGCTGAGTTGCTCGATAAAATATCTCTTCAGTGAGTGAGGAGGCCGGAGGGATGGGATCGAAGCTGTCCAGCGTCAGCACTGTAGCCAGCTGACTGCAGCTAGAGGCGCCAGCCGTGTGCACTGAAGCAGAGGGGTGGAGGCACCGATTCAGTGACGCCGCAGTCTGTTTATCGGATGGCAGTGGGCGATGGAGATGCCAATTAAGGATCAATTCATTGGTATTATCAGGGATCTGTCTCGACAATCTGATAGAAATGCCGATTCAAGGCCGTTCCCAGCATTTTGTGCATGGGAGGTTACGGTGCTTATGCATAGGTGCAATCAGGGAGTTGCTATGGGTGGTGAAGGTGCCATTGGTAGGAGCCATCAGGGAGTTCTTGTGGATGGTGAAGGTGCTTATTCATAGGTATCATCAGTGAGTTCTTATGGGTGGCGGTTGTTCTGATTCCGTGGTTTAAAAATCATAATTTTTATCAGCGATGGAGGTGCTCATTCAGGGAAGCATACAAGAAATTGCGTTGAAATTGGAGGCTGGGTGCAAGTGTTGGATCCAGCGAAATTTACAATGATTCAGAGGCATTTCGAGGGTTCTGTTGAGGGATAGGGCTCTATGAAAACAATACAGCAGACAAATTATATGGCTCTCTATGGCGCTTTGTCTCTATGGCGTTCCGTCTCTGTGGTTCACTATGGCGCTCCATCTCCATGGCTTTCTATGGCGTTCCATATATATGTCTCACATATGGCGCTCCATCTATATGGCTCTCTATGGCACTCCGTCTATATGGCTCTCTATGGCGCCACATATCCATGGCTCTCTATAGCGCTCCATCTATATGGCTCTCTATGGCGCTCCGTCTCTATGGTGCTGACCAAGGCACTCTTCCATGGCATTCCATCCCATAATTTGCCGACTTGTTGAATAACTTAGGAAGTAGTTTTGCAATGAGAACAGCTAGCTTGCATAATCTTGTTGGAATTTTGGCTGAACCTGAAAACTTGCTAATGCCGAGAGCATTAAGCAGATTGAAGACTGGTGGCTCAGTGACTGACCGTTGCAGTGGGAGCGACAGGGGATCTGCTGGTGCAGTAATGGGTGAGAGATGGTGGCTCAGTGACTGCGACCGTTGCAGTGGGAGCGACAGGAGATCTGCTGGTGCAGTAATGGGTGAGAGATGGTGGCTTAGTGGCTGTGTCCGCTGCAGTGGGAGCGACAGGGGATCTGCTGGTGCAGTAATGGGTGAGAGATGGTGGCTCAGTGACTGTGACCGTTGCAGTGGGAGCGACAGGGGATCTGCTGGTGCAGTAATGGGTGAGAGATGGTGGCTCAGTGACTGTGACCGTTGCAGTGGGAGCGACAGGGGATCTGCTGGTGCAGTAATGGGTGAGAGATGGTGGCTCAGTGACTGTGACCGTGACCGTTGCAGTGGGAGCGACAGGGGATCTGCTGGTGCAGTAATGGGTGAGAGATGGTGGCTCAGTGACTGTGACCGTTGCAGTGGGAGCGACAGGGGATCTGCTGGTGCAGTAATGGGTGAGAGATGGTGGCTTAGTGGCTGTGACCGTTGCAGTGGGAGCGACAGGGGATCTGCTGGTACAGTAATGGGTGAGAGATGGTGGCTTAGTGGCTGTGTCCGCTGCAGTGGGAGCGACAGGGGATCTGCTGGTGCAGTAATGGGTGAGAGATGGTGGCTCAGTGACTGTGACCGTGACCGCTGCAGTGGGAGCGACAGGGGATCTGCTGGTGCAGTAATGGGTGAGAGATGGTGGCTCAGTGACTGTGACCGTTGCAGTGGGAGCGACATGGGATCTGCTGGTGCAGTAATGGGTGAGAGATGGTGGCTCAGTGACTGTGACCGTTGCAGTGGGAGCGACAGGGGATCTGCTGGTGCAGTAATGGGTGAGGGGGCCGTCTGTATTTGGTGTCGTGAGGTGACTGTGGTGACAGACTATGACTGTGACTGGTATCGTGAGGTCAGTCCCGGGACAACTATTCATTCAGTGTATTTGCAGTGTCTACGTCACCAGTCACCTGACCACCGTTCTGTCTCCTTCTGTTCGATAAGAGGGTGTTGAGACCTGGCATTTGTTTTTGCCAATACTGTTGTCCAGAATTTAGCGATAGGGATATGAACGTTTCTTACTTGTAGGACGTTTTTTTCTCATTTGTTTGCATTGATGTTCATATTTAAGTGTATGTCGTCAAGGTTCATATTTAGTCACGTTTCTCTCGTTTCATCTGTCTCAGTCCTGGTCTGTGTTACGTTTCATCTGTCTCAGTCCTGCTGTGTGTTACGCTTCGCCTGTCCTAGTCTTGGTATGTATTTTAATCTGCTTCAGTCCTGCTGTGTGTTGCGTTTCATCCGTCTTTGTCCTGATCTGTGCTACGTTTCATGTCTTGATTTTGGTATGATTACGTATCATC
>JAOTOM010002588.1:87500-109801 GCA_034440615.1 Ashinkailepas kermadecensis | reverse complement strand
GGTAGGTATTTAGCAATTACTTCTGTGCATATATTTGCATAGTTTTATCTCATAAGTTTCTTTTTAACAAGCAGATTTTTTTGCTACAGAACAATTTGATCAGGGAAATCAGGTTGATGTAGCACATCTTGATTTTAGTAAGGCCTTTGACAAGGTACCCCATAAACGGTTAATGATGCAGCTTCAGGTCCATGGCATTGCAGGTAGCATCCTAAAATGGATTGAGTTGTGGCTTTCAGATAGACAGCAGAGAGTGATGCTTGATGGTACAAAGTCATCATGGCAAAATGTTCTTAGTGGAGTCCCTCAGGGGTCGGTACTGGGGCCACTGTTGTTCATTATATTTGTGAATAGCATTAAATGTGGCCTAAGCAGTAAGGTTTTGAAATTTGCGGATGATTTGAAGATCTTTAGGGCAATAACAGGGCACAATGAGCAGGTTTTGCTGCAGAACGACTTAGACGAGCTTGTGAAGTGGTCCGAAAAATGGCAAATGAAGTTCAATTTTGATAAGTGCAAAGTCATGCATGTAGGTAGGCAGCATATGAAGGCGCCATACTTGATGGATGGCGAAGTACAATCTGTGACTCAGCAGGAGAAGGACTTAGGTGTTATTTTGAACACAATATTGGGGGCATCAGAACAGACCAAAGAAGCCAGGAAGAAGGCACTAAGAATGCTTGGGGCGATACAGAGGAATGTGGCATACAAAAGTGAGGAGGTCATCAGGAAGCTTTACTGTGCATATGTCAGACCATATTTAGAATACTGTGTCCAAGCTTGGTCCCCTAGTTATGAGAAAGATTGTTGGCTTTTAGAGAGAGTACAAAAGAGGGTAACAAAAATGGTTAATGGCATAGGCAACCTGGCATATGAGGAAAGATTGAAGAAATTTAATATGTTTCCACTTAGATATAGAAGGCTGAGAGGAGATCTCATCGAGGTTTTTTAATTTGTTCATGGTCAGGAACAGGGATATCTCGGGGAAATGTTTGAATTTAACAGAAATGATGCAATTAGAGGTCATCAATTCAAAATTAAAGTTAATCACAGCAGGACAAGGTTAAGACAGTCTTTCTTCACCAACAGGGTAGTAGAACACTGGAACCAGCTGCCAGGAACAATTGTCAGTAGCAACATACTGAACATCTTTAAAAACGGCACAGACAATCATTATAAGAATAGGGGGCTTGTTTTTCTGTATTCCAGGGAGGGTTGATTGACAGATTTGGTGGGCAACTGGTTCAGTATACATAGTGCAACCAAGAAGGGCCCTTGTGGCTCATAGTTGCACTGATCTTTTATGTCTTTTATGTCTTTATGAAACATACCAAATCATTATCACCGACAAAGGTAAGTCATCCTCACTATACTTAGAACTGGTTGCACTCAACTGACACAGCCTCAACTAGAGGATGGCCAATGTACAACACCTCATTGGGACACAGGTGTGACAGGGACGTGATGTTGCAGGTCTTCAGTACCACATTAAATATGGGCCACATCCTGCTAGAATTTAGTAGCTTTAGTGCTTCAAGACAACCACTTAAAGCCTTCTGCCAAAAGGAGGGCATAACCCTGTCGCTTCCATCGCTTCTGGGTGGCAAGCAGCCATAACTCCTTCAATTGCTACTTGAATATCACTACGCCACAAAACTAGCAGGAGCACTGTAAGCATCATACCACCAGCACTCACTTGAGCACGCCAAACGTGCCCGCGGTACACCCGTAGGGACACGTAAATAATCATCGCCGAATGGCGTCAGACGTACATGAGTCAATTTGCTTTTCAATTATAAATAAATGGTTAGGTACCCAGCGGTGCCGTCTGACGTAGATGAGCCGACTTGCCTTAGGAAAAAAAACAAGAAGACAATAATTAACGTAACGTAAACGACTACCCAGAGGAGCCATCGGGCGGAGATGAGCCGAATTGCCCTGCAAGTCATAAGGTAAAACGGATACCCAGAGGTACAGCGGACGTAGATGAGCCGAATTACCAAACACCGTACTAATCCCATTAACAACACTGCATGACATGCTTAGACTAACCATCCACTAACGACTAGCACGCGGCGGCCGGCGTGATAGGCGGCGTGGACAATTACCTCCTTGTCCGCACGGTAAAGATCCCTCGGTGCTCTTCGACAAGAGTAGGCTAATGCCAGCACCATGACAAAATCAACTTTCTCGTCATTCTCAAAATCCTCCCACTCCCACCCCAGCTAAAAATTATATTTCGGAGGAGTAAAGCAAAACTAAGAACATTGAGACATCCGGGACATGTCCCCCGCCCCCGCCCCCGCCCCCCGCCTTCAGCACCAAAAACATCACTCACACTATAAGGTAATACTCCCTTAGCGTAAATGAACACTTGCCGTAGCTTTGCTTGCAAAATACACTCGCTTTAAAGTCGACGGAAATGACCTTCATGGTCCCGCACACCTCTAAACACCACTCCCACCACCGAACTTGTTTAGTGTATACGATGAGCTTCTCAAGTTTAGCACAATCACAATATTTTATTACAATTCCCCGCCTATGAGACATCGTAAAAAAAAAAACAGGAGAGGTGGGCGGAATCCGCCCCCCCCTCTCCGGGAACGCGTGTTAAACAGTGATAAGCTAACCAGAGTCAGGCGGCTCCCAGTGGCGTACTAAGAAGTTGTCCAGGGCAGTACTGGGTCAAATGTGCAGTTCTGCACAGATGTTGGTTGGTGCACGAGGAAGCTGCGAATTGTCTTGTACATACAAGCGCACGTGACCTGATACCCTTCGTCTGAGCACGCCACTGCCAGGACCACTCCACTGTCGTCACGCACCCCGCGCGCCAACGTCATTGCCGGTGGTCGATAATGACCGTATCGTCTCTTGTGACGACCATTGGCGTACCGCACACGGTTGGAGCTATCTGTATGAGAAGTGTTATGGCGTCAAATTGTCTCCAAATTGTCAAATTTACAGACATTAGCGCTACCTGTATGAGAAGTGCAATGGTGTTGAAAGAGTCTCCACTTTGGACAGACGTTAGCGCCATCTGCATGAGAAGTGTATTGTAGAAAGAGTGTCCACCCCGGGCAGACTTTAGCGCCATCTGCATGAGACGTCTAATGGTGTGGAAAGAGTGTCCGCCCCGGACATTTGTTAGCGCCATCTGCATGAGATGTCTAATGGTGTGGAAAGAGTGTCCACCATGGACAGTGTCCACCATGGACAGTGTCCACCATGGACAGTGTCCACCATGGACAGTGTCCACCATGGACAGTGTCCACCATGGACAGACGTGCGCCAGTCTGGCATCCGATGGCGTGCCGTCGTAATGGCCCCACAGGGAGCATGGTCAGGGTGACAATGCGACAGCGCGTGCTGCCACAAACCTATCAGATTCGTTCATCAGGAGTCATTTCCGCTCTGCTGGGTATTTGACACACACCGTTGCATGCATTATCGTGAAATTGAAGTAAAATGTGTGTGGAATTTTGACCTTGTAATGATATAGAGGGAATCTGACACGACATTGTCTTTGCTATTCTATTGAAGGGATGCGGGGATGCATTCCCGAATTGAACATTTTGCTCATAAACTAAACTTAGCTTTTAGCCGATGGGCAGCCATTGACTGCATAGTGATCTATTGTCTGCGCTGCTTCGATTATAACCCATGTAGTTCGTAGAGCAAAAGCTGCCTAGCGATAACAAATGCCACAATTAAGCTTCGCTATGTCGAACTTGCTCTGCCTCGCTCGGATCCGCCGTTGCTTCCTCGTTTGTACCGTTCGTTGCCACCCTATGATGTCTCACATTGTGCCGACCCACCTGTAAGCCAACCTTGTCCAGTTCTTTCCCCTCACAGCACATCATTTCACGTGTCACCTCGCCCCTTCCCCCCCCCGTCCTTTCCCGCACAGCACATCATTTCACGTGTCACCTCGCCCCGTCCTTTTCCCGCATACCACATCATTTCACGTGTCATCTCGTCCCGTCCTTTCCCGCACAGCACATCCTTTCACGTGTCACCTCGCCCCTTCCCCCCCTGTCCTTTCCCGCACAGCACATCCTTTCACGTGTCACCTCGCCCCTTCCCCCCCCCGTCCTTTCCCGCACAGCACATCCTTTCACGTGTCACCTCGCCCCGTCCTTTTCCCGCATACCACATCATTTCACGTGTCATCTCGTCCCGTCCTTTCCCGCACAGCACCTCATTTCACGTGTCACCTCGCCCCGTCCTTTCCCCGCACAACACGACATTTCACATGTGACCTCGCCCCGTCATGGGGTGGCAATAGGGGCATGTGCCCCAAAATGGAAGGTGGCATCCTTCCGGGCGGGAAAAGGAGCTCTTCCGAGAAGGTTCGAGTGTACCCCTCGAATTTTTCAGCCAGAGGCGCCCCTACAGGTAACTTCGCAGTGGCGCCCCTCCAAATAAAATGCGCCAATCCAGACAAGTGCCCCTATGACAATTCCTGGACAGGCCCCTGATGGCAACATTGCTCCCTCGCAGTTATGAACTCTGGCTGGTTATGAAATCGTGCGAAAATAAATACGTGTTGAATTCTCCTGCAAATTTGACAACTTCTGTCGAACAATTAAGAAGAAAGCGGACCACTTGAAAAAACACGGTTGTACATTTAATATGCCCGGAACAGCAATGTCGCAGTGTTAATTAAAAGCCAGCAATGAGAGCACCGTCTGAGCACGTTAAGACGGATTTCCTCGGGAGCAATCAACGTTCTGATATCGTACGACAAACCACATCGAATGACACCCACTTGGTGCAAGTTGAAGCCGTAGCGACGAAACGCGAGGACTTCGAAAAATTCAACATAACCTTACGCAAGAACCTGACCACAACTGAGCTTAATGTTCGCCGAATTCACGATATTATAAGGCGGTGCTGCGACTTTTTGAGGTTCGTGGCCCGTTTGCTTGTTATCGCTTCAAACAATTACAAATTCGTGGATGGATCAATGACGGCGCTAGATTATGGCTAAAGTAAGCAATTTATGAGAGCAAGTTGACTTCGAACAACGTTTTTTGGTCCGCGCTCGCTACCCATTATAAAAATTAAAATTAAAGAACATTTAAAACTCAAAATTTTGAAATAAAAAAAGGTTTTTTAGGTGGGAAAATATTTTAGGGCCAGGGTCGATTTCGCCTTCCTTTTCTGATTCCAATATTTTTTTTCCTCAAATATCCCCCAAAATGAACTCCCGAGAGCCAAAAACATGATGGAAGTCGTGAAAACCTAAGCCCCGTAGTGACGTCACTTTTCAGGGGATACAATTTTTGGGGGATACTCTTTCGTTTTCGTGCGACGCTTAATTTGGAGATTAGAGGGGGTTTGTAGCACCCCCCCGAGAAGAGGTGTGAGGATATGACCGGAAAGGCGGGTAGGGCTAAGCTTAACGTTCGCCGAATTCATAACATTATAACGCAGTCTGCGACCTTTCGAGATTCGTGGCCCGTTTTCTTGATATTGCGGCAAGCAATTACACATTCGTGGATTGATCAATGACGGCATTGTTTTGGGGGTCCAAATCCTGAACCGGACTTTTCAGAAGATGACCGCAACTGAGCTTAATGGTCGCCGAATTCACGATATTATAAGGCAGTGCTGCGACTTTTTTAGATTCGTACCCGTGTTCTTGATATCGCGGCAAACAATTACAAATTTGTGAATGGATCAATGACGGCATTAATTTGGGGGTCCAAATCCCGAAGCTAATTTTTGGACAAAATGATCGCAACTAAGCTTAACGTTCGCCAAATTCATGGCATTAGAACGCAGTGCTGCGACTTTTTTTAAAAACAATTATTGCATGGTTTCTTGGTATTGTTGAATTTATGACAATGTCGGGTCGCTCTGCCTATAGTTTCCCCCGCCGGCCGATTGGCGGCGCTAGTTTCGCCGCCCGACGGCCGGCGGCTTATGTCCACGCTTGACGCGTAACGGATGTTACACGAGAGTTCACTACGAGTTATGGCTTGATGTCATATTTGGGTAGGTTTGGATGAAAACAATTTTTTGTTTAATGTGAGGCGACGAAAGAAGCCGGCTTGGGTTGGACCTTGACCATTAAAGTGGTCATGCGAGACGTATGTAGCTGCTTCCAGCGTTTTCAGTACAGGCAGACACATTTTTAGTAGTTGATTCGAACGAACATAAGGCCGTCGCTGAATGCGAGTACGAATGCGTTCTCTGGCGAACTCGTCGCTGAATACGAAATGAATACGACGCTAACTTGACGTGCGTGCCCCAGACGCCTCTCCATGGCATTGAAGATACTCAAGGACACCCAGAGTCACGTTTGTTCAAGATATATCGATATATGGCGCAGGGGAAGTCAACGTAAGATGTATAAGACTTTGCGATACTGTAACTTTGGTGACTCGAAAAGCACAATTATCCATCCAAGCGAGAACACAATCTGGTCAAGGTTCACGTAATTAAAGAATGGTCTGTAAGCATACATTTCTACGAAAGCTGATCCGCCACTCAGAGATTGTGTAACAACAGATAGCCTGTGAAGCCCGTCGATTATCTAGATCGGCTTCTAGTATTTTTGGTGATTCTCTGGTATAGATATCCTCACTATACAAATGATAAAGTAGAATTTTGCAGCGATCATACACAGGTGTTTTAAGAGCTGAGGCTTGGGGGACATGAAAGGAATCGAGGGGGCCAAATTGTCGCTTTTCAAAAATTGTGGACCATGTCACGCCAGCCCGCCACCTAGAGGTCACGCCCATGAAAAGAACCATTAATATATTTTGTTCAGATCAAGCTTCATCTTCGAAGTCAGCGCATGTTCACCATTTAAATGGCATGTGTCTCGTCTTAACATTTCCAACTTTTCCAAATAACGTGCACTGCGTAGCAACTTGCTGGGTCACGGGCCAGGCGAAAACGTGTGGTAATGTCAACTTTATTAAGTCCGGTGTTCGTTTTGTTCCAGCAATCGCAGTCAGATAATCGACTTTCATTACCGATTTAGCAGGTTCCTTGCCTAATATCGAGATGGCTTCAGTTGCCAATAAGCAGTGCGGAAAAGTGTTGCCCTGTCTATACATAATGCAGCGGTACACTTCACCATTCAACTAACACCATAGCATAACCACTAAGCAATTATACAAACACTCTGGTCATGCACTGCTCACACACACACAAACGCGATGTTCATGAAGGATCAGATGCAGCCTACCATAAATGCGCAATGGAGTCAATAACAAATCACATAGTCGCTTGCCGATGCAGTCGCGAGCCTGGCCCCTCACCGGTCTGGTTAGTGTTCTGTCATACGGGACCCCGCCACGGAAGATGTTCGGGGACTGTTAGCGTTCTCAGGTCACCTATGCAACCCCCATAGCTGTAACGGTGCGTGTCAGAAACGTCCAGGGACTGCCCCCTGTGTTCTTACGTGGCAGAGCCCATGAGGTTATGGTGGACCTGGTGTGATGGCCGCGCGGATGGAGAGTGGCTCGCTTCTTTCGAAGACACTTTGGCACCCCTAAATTGTGCAACCACCTCGAATTGCGTGGCTCGCTCGGAGCGAGCACGAACAGCAACAAGTGCCTCCAGCTGTTAGATCTGAAAGCAGCCCTTAACCGGTGTGGGATAGTACACTAATGCTTGGTCGATCTCCGGCGTTAGGTATGCGGCCCTTGCGTGGCCATCGGACGGAGCAGATTCCCCACGTCGAATGATTATGCGCCCCAATACCCCTTCTGTCACCATGTCCACAACAAAGCCACTACACACCACCGATTGATGGCTCACGGAGCGCACTATTTCCCAACGCGACGTGAAACAATCCAGCAAAATTAACGCCGACAGCGGTCGGTGAACAGGGAAGGTCAGCAGACAGCTGTCCGGCACACGGCCCAAAACCTGCCCGGCACACGGCTCAAAAGCGAGGCAACGCAAACCGCAGAACATTGGCCGCTTCACAACTGAAAGAACGCGCTAACAATACTCGCCCAACGCTGCACTAATCCACGCATATCACTAACGGCGCCGGAGGTGAAGGGGGCGCCCACGACGGCGTCCGCACCAACAGTAATACGTGCTCTGAGATCACGTGACTTGCATTGCAGCACGTGCGTGAGGCCAGATGAAGCGAGCCCTCCTCCGCCTGCGGGGCGCCATCCCATCGGTCGTCGGGACGACGCCAACACCGCACGAGTGGCCACCGACAATGATGCCCTCTGCCGGCGAGTGACGTCACCACGGCGCTATCGGTGGAGCGCCAGTACACCGCTCGCGTAATGGCGCGTCCCGTCGACGGACGGCGACGTCCGCGGAACAGCTGAACATCTGCGTCTCGCCAGATGTTCGACATCGCCGGAACTCCGCCTGATTACGCGCCGCCGCGCCAGCACGTGCCGCTCGCGCGGAGTTCGTCATCCGCAACGCGTTCGGGGCAGCTGGAAAACGGCCGCCCATAGCTGTCGCCGGCTAGATTAAAGTACGCACCGCCGCCAGCCGATATTGACCTCCGTGGGCACCATCTGTCGGGCACGACCACAGGTGGGAAGCACCTCGTGGACGAGGTGCAACGGGTGACGTCTGGCGAGCGACGATTGGTGGGGGACGCGTCGCGGGCGGCGATTGGTGGGGGACGCGTCGTGGGCGGCGCCTCCGCCGGAGCGACATACACGCGCCACTATTATCCGCAGCCATAGCGATGTCTCCCATCCACGGACACTGTTCTCCGCCCCCTCTCGCTCCCACTACAGAGACAGTCCGGGGCGTCCTGTGCCGGCCGTCGGACGCGGTTGAGGGACGCGCTGTACCCCTGCGCATCCCACAACGTCTGCGGCCGACGGCTACAGGAGGCGGCAGCGGCTCTGCTGGACTGATGTCGCTGCCGGTGCGGAGCGGCGTCGCCGCCGTGATTCCACCACACGCCGGAAGGCCGCCGTGTGGTGGATTCGTGGACTCGCTCAGTGTGTCGCTGTGACGCGTCCTTGGGCAGCGGCCGGCGTCGCCTCCGCTCTACGATATGGAGTCGACGCCATTCAGCTGCAGGCAGGCCATCATCAGGATGTCCTTCTTCTCCTTGGGGAAGCGCAGCTCGCGGCCGGCCCTGCGCGCCTGCTCCAGCTCGGCGTCAGCGGCCCGCAGCTCCTGGCCGATCACATTCGGCATCTCCTGCGGCGGTGACACGTCACGTCACGTCACGGCATGCCAAAAATCTCGCTCTATGACGAAGTCACGTCACGGCATGTCATGTCATGTCATATCATATCACGATACAGCACTTCGCGCTACTGATGGGATGACGCGCGATGTCACGTCACGTCACGACATGTCATGTCACGATACAGCACGTCGCGCTACTGATGGCATGACGCGCCATGTCACGTCACGTCACGTCATGTCACGTCACGATACAGCACGTCGCGCTACTGATGGCATGACGCGCGATGTCACGTCACGTCACGTCACGACATGCTATGAAGCAGCACAGCACGGCACGCTACTGCAGGCGGGTACTTCAGTTTGTTTTCAAAATAAACCAAGTTGTCTTTTTCGAGAGGTGTTCGACAAAGACAGTTATCAAGAAGACACGCACACACGGGCACATCTTCGAAGAGGCATATCTGCGGTCAGTGACTCTTCTTAGTTCTTGGGCCTCAAGTTACTCCAGCTTTGACAAAGAAATAAGATTTACGAGAGAAAAAAGCGATAACAAATTACCGAGTTGCCAATCGCTTGTCCCTTCGGCACGTTTGTGCTTGCAGCTCCAAACCTGGTCTGAGTATACACTAGGCCAGGATTCCAATGGCAGTAATGCTTTGCAACACTAGACAGCATATTCATCCACCAAGTGTAGCATTCAGTCATTCCCCGAGCACATTCCATCTACTCCAAGGTGCAGCTTTATCCACTCTACCACGGAACTCGCATTTATCTGTTGGTACAACCACACCCACCCCCGGACATAATTACTAATTGCTCAGCAACTGGGCTCCCACCTGTTCATCAGCAAGCAATGATCAGCGACTGAGCTCTCACCAGCCCGCAGACGGAGCTCTCACCAGCGCGCAGACGGAGCTCTCACCAGCGCGCAGACGGGCTCTCACCAGCGCGCAGACGGAGCTCTCACCAGCCCGCGGACGGGCTCTCACCTGCTCGCGGGCGATCCAGTCGAGAGCCATCTGCGAGCGCATGTCGTCGTCCAGAGTGCGGTGCGAGTAGTGTGCCACCACCTCCTGTCGCGAACACTGGCGTTCCCGCATGGCCTGCGGCGCGGTCGGCGGTGTTACCTAGTGTGACCGCGACAACGCCGACCAGACAGCAAACATCGTACTGCTGGTGCGGGCCATTCTTTACCATGGCGATGTTAGTGGCTTGGCTCGCAATGGGCGCTAAATGACCAAACCTGGTCGATGCGCCCTAAAACTCAAATAACCAACCGACTTGGACCGCACAACTCAATCCGCTACACTGGTGCTGAGAAGCCGGCAGACAGGCCAAGGGCACATCGACTGCGTTGGTTATGCAGCGAGAACAGCAGAACACTTCAGTGGTGGTTGGTCGTCGGCTCTGAGCAGTGCGGACCGGTGGAATGCCGGTGATGCCGGTGGAATTTTGCGAGAAATATGGAAGCAGCTAGATGGCGGTAACTCGAAGATCTGCCAGCGATATTTACACTTCAGAACTCGATAATTGTTTAGCTTCGTTGCCCGCGATGATGCAACAAAAACATACGACGTGGAACACCGCGGCAGAAGGACATGGGCGACCATTAAGGAAGCTGATGAGGGACAACGCTTGTATTATATCTGAATATCTGTAGCAGCATATTACTCAGATTGTCTTCCAACAACGCACAGCTTCACCTGTTCAGCCCGTCCAAGTTCTCAGGGTGTGGTGATTGTCTGCCATGCCCACCTTAAGAGATCCATTCCAGTGGAGCAACTGGAACACCGTCATCAGTTCCTGGAACTCCAACATCGTCTTCCCCTTGTTGGTATCGAGCATGAATCGGAAAGCGCCGATCCCTGTGTTCGGGTTATCTGCGACGTCGTGGCCACCCTGAAATACGTGTAGGTGGCGTTAGTTACGGGCATAGGTGGCGCTGGGGGGAATACAATTATCCACAGCACACGCAGTGTTTAATAGAAAAGCATGCGTGTTGTTATATGAGCCATCAGCTAAGTAAGTTTCACAATCCAAATCCTTCGCTAAGCTGCAAACAATTGCTTCATCGTATGCGCATAGAATGTGCATTAACATGTCGGCGGATCATGGCCGTATGGGATGTGTATGAACATGTCGGTGGGTTGATGCCCCCGGACCAGGGCCGTATGAGATGTGTATGAACATGTTTGTGGATGCCTCTGGCTCAGAACCGTATGAGATATGTATGAACATTGCCGTTCGTCGATATCTATGGATCAGGGCCGAATGGGACGTACATGAACATGTCCGTGGACTGATACCTCTGGATCAGGGCCGATGGGACGTACATGTACATGTCCGTGGACTGATAACTCTGGATCAGCGGAGGTGGAGGTGTCCGTGATACATCTGGATCAGCGGCGTAATGTGTGTCGTAGGAACAATCACGATGCTTAGCAATGGGGCATGAATAGTTAATTTCGGGGATCTCACAACGACAAAAGTTGTTGAGAAACCCATGGCTTGGGTTCATTATGTGCATGTAACACTGCCTAAGTTGAAACAATGAGCAGTTCGGTGCAATTCTTGTCCTAGTTCTCCTGTGTTCACGGACGTCACGAAAAGCACCCCAATTTGTTTACACCAGCGACCATTTTCGCGCTGTATGTTTCGTCACGAGACGGCCTCCGACCCTCATACGGGGACGTCTGATGGTATCTCAGACGGCCTCCGACCCTCATACGGGGACGTCTGATGGTATCTCAGACGGCCTCCGACCCTCATACGGGGACGTCTGATGGTATCTCAGACGGCCTCCGACCCTCATACGGGGACGTCTGATGGTATCTCAGACGGCCTCCGACCCTCATACGGGGACGTCCGATGGTATCTCAGACGGCCTCCGACCCTCATACGGGACGTCGATTCCGACCCTCATACGGGGACGTCTGATGGTATCTCAGACGGCCTCCGACCCTCATACGGGGACGTCCGATGGTATCTCAGACGGCCTCCGGAGACGGCCTCCGACCCTCATACGGGGACGTCCGATGGTATCTCAGACGGCCTCCGACCCTCATACGGGGACGTCCGATGGTATCTCAGACGGCCTCCGACCCTCATACGGGGACGTCCGATGGTATCTCAGACGGCCTCCGACCCTCATACGGGGACGTCCGATGGTATCTCAGACGGCCTCCGACCCTCATACGGGGACGTCTGATGGTATCTCAGACGGCCTCCGACCTCATACGGGGACGTCTGATGGTATCTCAGACGGCCTCCGACCCTCATACGGGGACGTCTGATGGTATCTCAGACGGCCTCCGACCCTCATACGGGGACGTCCGATGGTATCTCAGCGCGTGTGCTGATCGCTCACCGTGAAGGTGGCGCGCGCGTCCTCCACGGCGCGCTCTATGAAGTCGTCCGAGATGCGGCGAGACGGGTGCTCGTTAAACACGGAGTTCATCAGCGCGATCTTGGCCGTGCTACGGCGAGCCTCGGCTTTGGTCGGGCAGTTCTGAGGAGACGCGCCGGATCGGTCAGCCTGGCCGTACATCGGCAGCGTGCAGTCATACATCGGCAGTCTGGTCATACATCGGCAGCGTGCAGTCATACATCGGCAGCGTGCAGTTTGGGCGAGCCTCGGCTTTGGTCGGGCAGTTCTGAGCCTGCGGCGAGCCTCGGCTTTGGTCGGGCAGTTCTGAGAAGACGCGCCGGATCGGTCAGCCTGGCCGTACATCGGCAGCGTGCAGTCATACATCGGCAGTCTGGTCATACATCGGTCAGCCTGGCCGTACATCGGCAGCGTGCAGTCATACATACGTCAGCGATGCTGCCATATGTCAGCAGTGTTGCCATACGTCAGCGGTGCTGCCATACGTCAGCGGTACGGTCATACGTCAGCAGTGTCGTCATACGCATACTCTGGCAGCGCAGCGGCAGCTGTTGATCGGATCGGATGCTAGTGCAGCACCAGCGCCGTCACCAGCGCCGTCACCAGCACAGTCCCCAGCAGTCACCAGGACGTCACCAGGAACGTCACCAGGAACGTCACCAGCAACGTCACCAGCAACGTCACCAGCACAGTCCCCAGCAACGTCACCAAGACAGTCCCCAGCACAGTCACCAGCACAGTCACCAGCACGGTCTCAGTCCGACGCTCCCCAGATCGGCCGAGGTTAGTCGTGTTTACATTTCCTCGGAGGTGGGGTGGGACGATCGGTCGTTTTCTGGTTAGTTCATAAGTATGATTAGAGTACAATTACCTACGCACTCGCTTATTCGGTGGCGAGTGCGTGCGCTCTGCTACAGTGCTCTTCTCTCTGCGGAGGGGTGCACTTCAAACTCGAAGGGAAAGGAGCACCCGCTCACTAAGAGCTGGTGTTTCTTACCGTCTCACTGGTAATTGAGAATATCCCATATCCCACGTTCGAGTGCCGATGTGGCAGCTTGAATTCCCTTGAGTGACCATTTAAAATTAAACACTGTGGGTCCTGGGACTCCTAGGATCCCTGGCACGCGCAATTGAAAGTCGTTGATTATCTCTGCAAAATGGCACAGTGTAGCCGGGCGTCAACTCGCCCATTTGCGGCCAAAATTGCCTCCCACAATTAATGTTCGAGTCAGCCACAGAAGTCTCGTCAATTGAGTGTCCTTAACCCCCCCCCCCCCCCCTCTTCTTGCCTTCTGACATCTCCCTTTCCTCTACAAAACTGACCACATGGCAAATGGTGTATGGCAATAAATATTATGGTATTATGGCAAATAAGTATGACTTAAATGGTATATGGCAATAAATCATGAAGCTTACTAAGAAGTGAATCATGTCTTGGTTCTACGTTCCTGGAATAAGTGATGACTTCGGGTAACAGTTGTGCTCAAATTCCGATGTACTTCTACATACACCGGCACAAACATGTAAGGTACAAACATATTCAGTGCAACACTCTATGGAAACGACCGGTTTTCACTCAGAGACCGCAGCTGCACCAAACATGTTTGCTAAATATGCAGCTGGTTTCCCCTCGCGTTATTGGAGTCGACATATACACGGGCATGTCGTGATGCTGCCTGGTTTCCAGGCGGTTGCCGGGTTGGCACTTGGCAGGTGACGTGGCCGGCTTAAATTTGCCGATCCGGCCGGTCGCTGCAGCCAGACCCCGGCAGCTCTAAATCAACGCCAAACGTGGACCGGTTTGCCGTGCAGCCAGCCAGCCGGAATAAATTGCAGCCCAGCAGGGGGCATTGGAGGCGACCTGCGCGGCCAGCAGCGGCGCTCCGGGACGCGGCCCGTCTGGTGCCGGCGCCCGGCCGCGCAGGTGGCGCCACCTGCGCCCCTGGCGGAGCCGAGGTAATCGGTGCCCGGCGGCGTGTCGGCCGGTGGCCGCGCCGGTCTGACCGGCAATCATCCCGCCAGGTCCGCTCCGCTCGGCCCGCGCGGCGCGGCGCGCTCAATTCGCGTAAGTGCATCAAAGTGAAATGTAATCTGCATGGCGGCGGAGTGGGCTGCTGGAGGCGCGCCACGGCAGGATGTGGGCTCGATGTACACTGCACGGACGTTGTCTGTCACCGGCTAGTCGGCCATGGCTGCCGGACAACACATGTCACCGGCTAGTCGGCCATGGCTGCCGGACAACACATGTCACCGGCTAGTCGGCCATGGCTGCCGGACAACACATGTCTACGCTTGTCAGCAGGTGGTCGCTAATACGGTATCGATTTCGAACGGCTGGCGGCAATTTCAGGAAATAAACAAATACGATGCCTATCCGCACGATCAGCTATGTTTGCGTGCTCATCTATGACCTTATTGGCGTCTACCTCCTTTGCGGAAGATAACGAAAATGGTGAGCTTCCATTCTGCCAATCGGAGCACAGTTGGAACTGTATAAAAGCCATCGGCGAAGATGGTGACACTTTTTATGTCTGTAACTCTAGGCGACTCATGCATTGCTTCCGACGCGACATGAAATGTCACTTGACTCGTCAAACACTTGTCACGTGCCTCCGCAGGGGAGATGGCTGCCGCCCGCTGCCGCCCATCGTCAAATGTTTTTTCGCGTGTCTCCTGAGAGGAAATGGCTGCCGTGCCTCTGTTACTGAGAGTTGGAAGCATGAAAAGGATTCGATGGTGTGACACAATCTCCTCGCCAACGCGTGCTAGATTTTCCTCGAGGACGAACTAGCCGATGTCCTGAGCCACAGCGCGTGGGTTACTTTTTATAAATAGTTTGTGGTCTAGTGGTCTAGTGAAGTAGGACAAGGTTTCCTAGTTTAGCTAAATGCATAATTTCGGGATTTGCAAACCAAAATTCTTTTCGAAATAGACGGCGACGTTGCGAGAGGCGTCTCGGGTCAGTGACTGTGGTCGATGTTCCGGGCGAGTAAAAGCAGCCGGTAAGCTCACCAGTGACTTGAGCTATATCCGGAAATATAATTTTGCAAGGCTAAAGACTCGCTTGCTTTTTCTGTTATAAGTCCCTCAGTTTTCGTATTAGATCTACCCAATCGGCACCGCTCGTAGACACATCTACGTGTCGTTCGGCGAGGCATGCGGTATTTATTTTCCTGTCCTCACTCTAAAGTGCAAAATTAAACCGCGAGAAAGACAAGTGTGGCGAGTGACTGGTCCATTAATTTCGCGATTCCTAACTCCGAACACATGTGCATGTAACCATGTGACAGATCAGCATGTCGAACTTCCCGACTAGTTTTGAGTACCTGTGGGGTTAGCTTTATAGCATGCAAACCGAGGGGCAGCCAAAGCGCCTACTCACCCCCCCCCACACACACACAGGGGCCAAAAATGAACCCAATCAAGCAAGAAATTTTGCGATTTTCACCACGCAAAACAGCAAATTTCCCGCGCGCTTCTCGCCGAAAGCGGTATCTGTTTCATTGCAAAGGAAATTTAGCAAGGTTTCAAGCCCTGTATGCAAACTATTTACATAGTTTGCATTATTTTCAAGAATCGCAGGAGAATGCGGTCTTGACCTTCGTCTGTGAACGGCATTTTGCCGCCTTCTCGAGTGCAGAGGGACACCGATCTCCTTGAGTTTCCAAACGAAAAGTATCCATCCATCCATGGATGTCATGAAACAAATGAATCCAATTTGTTTGAACAAATGAAAACAAATGAAAATCCATGGATCCAACGTCATGAAACAAAATACTGGCGATGTTGACATGATGTGATATCTCTCCCTTGTTATCAGATTCGTATGCTGTGTGGTATTAATTGCCCTCCCAGGTCAGGTTCCAGGTCCCAGGTCCCAGATAATTTATTCCGCAAAAATGGAGAATTTGTACGCGAAGCCCAATATTTACCTTGCTTTGGAAATGGTTGCGTTCTTCCGGAGTCATCATGGGCTGTCGTACTGTAGTTTTTGCAAGTTTATCTGTGGGTGCCATAGTTTCTGAGGTCCTTGGAGTGAGGGGTGGTGATGGTTATTGGTTCTACGACTCTTCTACCGTTGAGTGATGTAGCGTCGCCAATCTCTCACGCCGACTAGCCGCGGGTGAAGGGTAGCGGCAGGTGAGGCTTGAACCCACAATCTCTCGATTGTGAGACGGGCAACTTACCCCTGGACTACTCGTCCTTGGAGTGAGGGGGTCAAAAATCCGCCACCCTCACCAACTCTCCCGGCCAGGCAAAGGACGGCCTGAGGCCCGGCCGGAGGCGGCTAAACACCTGATCATACAAATACTCAACAAAACTGAAGGCAAAGGACGGCCTGAGGCCCGGCCAGAGGCGTACCCCAGGTAAAGGACGGCCTGAGGCCCGGCCAGAGGCGTACCCCAGGTAAAGGACGGCCTGAGGCCCGGCCAGAGGCGGCTAAACACCTGATCATACAAATACTCAACAAAACTGAAGGCAAAGGACGGCCTGAGGCCCGGCCAGAGGCGTACCCCAGGTAAAGGACGGCCTGAGGCCCGGCCAGAGGCGTACCCCAGGTAAAGGACGGCCTGAGGCCCGGCCAGAGGCGTACCCCAGGTAAAGGACGGCCTGAGGCCCGGCCAGAGGCGTACCCCAGGTAAAGGACGGCCTGAGGCCCGGCCAGAGGCGTACCCCAGGTAAAGGACGGCCTGAGGCCCGGCCAGAGGCGTACCCCAGGTAAAGGACGGCCTGAGGCCCGGCCAGAGGCGTACCCCAGGTAAAGGACGGCCTGAGGCCCGGCCGGAGGCGGCTAAACACCTGATCATACAAATACTCAACACAACTGAAGGCAAAGGGCGGCCTGAGGCCCGGCCAGAGGCGGCTAAACACCTGATCATACAAATACTCAACACAACTGAAGCTTCTCCATGGTTAAAAGCAGCCGGGAGTAAAATAAATCGTACGAGCATATTTAGCTATGCAGAGTCTGTAGTTTTGTCGACCAATGCTCATTGTGCGGAGAGCCTTCGTTGGTGTTGCTTTCGCTTTGCAGCTTTTGGCATCGAGTGATGTGGCTAACACCGCTTCCAGCACTGCTGGAGCATAATCCTTCACGAAAAGCTTTGTATTTGATTGGCAAATTTACGCATTATGCTTTGCATTCACAATGGGACCATGCACACAAAAAAGCCTACTCGAAGTATTCTTTAGCAACCATTGCACACTATAACAAAGACACCGCAATGTCATTAATACGCAACTTACGAAACAATAAATGCAGAACATGACGACATCGGTTTGTATTGACGTAGCCTTGCAAATCAAGTGTTCTTGCTAAGAGCATTTATGGCGTGAGCTTCGTCTGTTTGCGCTCGAACTCCTCAAGATTTAGCGATCCCGCTAGATAGGACAGGGATAACGATATGCTCACGATAATAAAAAGATCGCATGTTCGATAAGCACACATCGTCTCGCCTCGTCCTTCGCAATCAAGGAAACTGCTGGCCGCGGCGAAGTTTAATTGCACGCAATTTGTTACAAAGAAGTCAATTCCAGCTCAATTGCCACTTCTTCGACAGAAACACCAATATCCCTTGGTAAACGCTCCTGGCATCAGCTGGAAATGTTCTAAAGAGTGTATGCGCCTCTCACCTGGCAGCAGCAGCAGCTTATTTATCACCTACTATACCCAATTATTCCTCCCAACCCCTGGCTGGGAGTCCAGAACAGTGGACGACTTTGCATATTTTTCACTGTACTTAAAATGTTCTGTACCGCGCTGAAAACCGTAGAGATTCCGTTGGAATTAAGCATCTTGAAAGGGATTACAAACAGGATTTCAGATTGCAGGGACATCACTTTGTAAGTTTCTGGATGGGCCATTGCCCTCCTCCCTATTACCTTGCACACCCTCCTCCCCCCCTCTCTCTCTCTCTCTCCCTCTATCCCGCCTAATGTTGACAGGATAAATGTTCAGAGTGCATCCACCACCCACCCCTCACCTCCACCGCACTCAGCAGATTTTTCCTCGGATCGGGGTACCGAAACCGATCAAAAGCTCCGACCAACCCTAGATCCTGGATTAATTTTCCTCGACTATCCCTCTCCCCCAATCATTTTCGCAAAGCTACATCTCCAGTGCACTGGGTTGAAATCCTTTACAACTGCGAAAACTGAGGATTCGATTGAATGCTTTTTATGCGAAGGATTATGGATTATATTGTAATCCTTCCAAAAGACCTTGTATTATCCTTGTAGGTAGCTTCTTCAACACTGAAACCACTGTTCACCAATTCCGCTTGACGCATGACAAGCTGCCTCCTGGCTGGGTCTCGTGAAAGCCAGTATTGAGTGAGAGTAGAGCCAGTGGTGGCCGCCACACCACTGAGTAGCCCAGCATCATCCCACACCACTGTGGGTAGCCCAGCAGCATCCCACACCACTGTGGGTAGCCCAGCAGCATCCCACACCACTGTGGGTAGCCAAGCATCATCCCACACCACTGTGACCACTGTGAGTAGCCCAGCATCGTCAGCACGTGTCGCCAAGTGGCCACTGCCCATCTGCCACCCCGGCCATTCGTCTCCGTCTACATCAGCCGTCACAAATGCACCCTGACGCGAGGGAAATTAATCGATGAGACAGGCCGATGCGAAGGGAGGAGAGGAGGAGTCACCTGACACACAACGTCCGTTCAGTACTGGCACGCGACCGTCCCCTTCCCTCCATCTGGGCCACTTAATGGACCGGCATGTGAGGTATGTCCCGTACCACATGATCAGCCCGGCGGGTCTTCGTAATCGATACCCGACGTCCCTGAAAATCAGACATTATACGATAAACAGCCATTTAAACCCGGGCCGCGCCAAAACATCACGTGACTGAAAATATAGAATTCCGACCCGCTTCGGACGCACCATGGCCCGTGGTGTCCATGGGCCATGGTGTCCATGGGCCATGGTGTCCATGGGCCATGGTGTCCATGGCAACCACAGTGACACCATGGCCCGTGGTGTCCATGGGCCATGGTGTCCATGGCAACCACAGTGACACCATGGCCCGTGGTGTCCATGGCCCGTGGTGTCCATGGCAACCACAGTGACACCATGGCCCGTGGTGTCCATGGGCCATGGTGTCCACGGGTCATGGTGTCCATGGCCACCACAGTGACACCATGGCCCGTGGTGTCCATGGGCCATGGTGTCCACGGGCCATGGTGTCCATGGCCACCACAGTGACACCATGGCCCGTGGTGTCCATGGCCACCACAGTGACACCATGGCCCGTGGTGTCCATGGCCACCACAGTGACACCATGGCCCGTGGTGTCCATGGCCACCACAATGACACCATGGCCCGTGGTGTCCATGGCCACCACAGTGACACCATGGCCCGTAGTGTCCATGGCCACCACAGTGACACCATGGCCCGTGGTGTCCATGGCCACCACAGTGACACCATGGCCCGTGGTGTCCATGGCCACCACAGTGACACCATGGCCCGTGGTGTCCATGGCCACCACAGTGACACCATGGCCCGTGGTGTCCATGGCCACCACAGTGACACCATGGCCCGTGGTGTCCATGGCCACCACAGTGACACCATGGCCCGTGGTGTCCATGGCCACCACAGTGACACCATGGCCCGTGGTGTCCATGGCCACCACAGTGACACCATGGCCCGTGGTGTCCATGGCCACCACAGTGACACCATGGCCCGTGGTGTCCATGGCCACCACAGTGACACCATGGCCCGTGGTGTCCATGGCCACCACAGTGACACCATGGCCCGTGGTGTCCATGGCCACCACAGTGACACCATGGCCCGTGGTGTCCATGGCCACCACAGTGACACCATGGCCCGTGGTGTCCATGGCCACCACAGTGACACCATGGCCCGTGGTGTCCATGGCCACCACAATGACACCATGGCCCGTGGTGTCCATGGCCACCACAGTGACACCATGGCCCGTGGTGTCCATGGCCACCACAGTGACACCATGGCCCGTGGTGTCCATGGCCACCACAGTGACACCATGGCCCGTGGTGTCCATGGCCACCACAGTGACACCATGGCCCGCGTGGTGTCCATGGCCACCACAGTGACACCATGGCCCGTGGTGTCCATGGCCACCACAGTGACACCATGGCCCGTGGTGTCCATGGCCACCACAGTGACACCATGGCCCGTGGTGTCCATGGCCACCACAGTGACACCATGGCCCGCTGGTGTCCATGGCCACCACAGTGACACCATGGCCCGTGGTGTCCATGGCCACCACAGTGACACCATGGCCCGCTGGTGTCCATGGCCACCACAGTGACACCATGGCCCGTGGTGTCCATGGCCACCACAGTGACACCATGGCCCGTGGTGTCCATGGCCACCACAGTGACACCATGGCCCGTGGTGTCCATGGCCACCACAATGACACCATGGCCCGGTGTCATCGTGTGAGGTGGATGTGCAGAGGGGTGACGCGTCTGCCAGCACGGCTAGCCCCCGGCAAAACGGATCATGCCGCTGACCGTCGGAGGTCTGGACACTTTGGTTCATGAACCATGAACCAATACAAGAAACATGAACCGACACATGACCCATGAACCGAAATGTGAAGCATGAGCCAACATATGAAAAATTAACCGACACATGAACTATGGACCGACACATGAATCGTGAACCGACACATGGATCGTGAGTCGACTGTGACAGTGAGCCACTCCACAGGTGCGTTACGAATTTGGCATCAGGTAATTTTCACACATTAAATCAGCAACGAATGTTCTGTGTGTGCTTCTGTGTGTTGCTCGTTAAACAGGACCATCCCGGCCCAAACCAGCCCATCCCGACCCAAACCGGCCCATCACAACCCATATTAACCCATCCCGACCCATATCGGCTCATCGCGGCCCTTCCCGATCCTTTTCGCCCTTCCAGGCATATCCCGGCCCTTACCGACCCATTTCGATTCAAGGCACAGCGCAACTTCTTCAGACAAGAGAATATCTGTAATATATAGACGATGCCGAGGGAGAACATCGCTCACCACCTATATCTGCATGGGAGTAGAAAATGCGCAAAGGTGTTTAAATTGGGGGCCGATTTTACTGACCTGATAAGTTTTCTAGATTTTCGCTCCCTGATTTTACATGACACCCTGCACTCACACCAGATTCCTAACCAGCACCTTTCCCAGTGTTCAAGCACGTTCATTATCCTAATCGGTTTCTGTTTTACTTCATCCACTGCGATCGATCCAAGTACCATGAAGATGTGTGTGTGTGTGTGTGTGTTTGTGTGTGTGTGTGTGTGTCTATAGCAACACAATAAGGTACAAGACAATGGTGAAATTATTGCATATGTTTATCTTCCTAGAACGGTACACAAAACACTCGGGGATCTAGCTCTCGATCTATTTTGTGTGTGCTTGAGTGAATCACTCAAATGTGAATTCACTCATAATTATTCAGCTTCATGATTCGACCCATTTGCTTCATTAGCTTACCCGAAAATGCTGGCTTTCCAATAGCAAAATCAAATTCACTTCAGCACCTATAATCACGTACGGGGAACACCTCTCTAAAGCGAGTACTTCTAATACAGTTATTGATGTTTATTAAGCAGGTCACATTTTACATAACAATAACATGCACACGACAATTCTCATGTAAATATACGCTTTGTGGACCAATGAAACTAAGCCATTCTGCTTCTTTGAAAGGACCTGTTTTGCCATCTAGTACATTACGAAGTGAAATAGGAAGGCGTTTGTCTGCGTTACCAATGTCTTGGGT